>PYWC01000027.1:810573-843704 GCA_003182015.1 Tuber magnatum | reverse complement strand
AATGGTTGGAGTAAACTGATGGGGGAGTTTCTGGCATAAGATAAAACTACCTGAAAGTCTATGCGAGAACTCTCCTACTCCAACAATCAATCCTGTCGAGACCTTAATTGAGTGAAGCATCAGGCTTAACGATATTAAGTTTTACCGTCTACTTTACTCTAACATCTGTGTGAACTTTTCGCGATAAGTTTGAAGTTGTTGGTGCGGTCGCAACCTTGGGATCCATCTTCCTAGGGGTGCCCCCGTTACACTATCTTAGGCCAATAGAAGTTAGCCCTAACCCTGCCAATGGTCTTGTAAGTCCCGAAGAGTCCCGCGATTCGGGAGTCATATACTGCCTTCATGATTGTCTGCTTAAGATCCTGACCCTTCAGCACATACCACTTGTTCTTGTACAGGAGCAAGCCCTTTTCCGTCATGAATTGTCGGTCGACCTCCTTGTCACCGGCAGCCGTTGCCTTCAAGATTCTTAAGTACTCCTGGTCTTCGGTTATCGCTACCCGCACTTGATCCAAAAAGGAAGACTGGAGGCGAAATCCCTGGCACACCTGCAACACTTGCGGTCGCAAGATGTCCCGTTCCTGGCTCCCAGCGCACTGTGCAGGGCGAAAAAAGGACTGTGGCGGAAAATCACTCCCCTCTTTAGGGCGGTAGTCTCTACGCCGCGACAAAGCATCTGCCTTCTAATTCAACCGTCCTTCTCGGTAAACCACCTTGAAGTTAAACGGTTGCCGGAACTCAGCCCAGCAGTACTGCCTTCGGTTCAGGACCTTGGTACTATTAAAGTACTCCAAATTCTTATGATCCGTATAGATTACCAACTGGTCCGTTACCAAGCGTAGCAAATGATCCCCTTCCTTGAACGCCGCCACAATGGCCATCATTTCCTTGTCATAGACATCACAATTAATCTCCGCTGGGTGAAATTTCCTACTATGGTAGGCCACCGGATGCCATCTCTCATCCTCACAGAACTGGGAGAGAACGGCTCCTAATGCAAAGTCACTAGCGTCAGTTTCTAGCCGTGTCAGTGGTTCAGGGTCAAAATGGGCTAGGATAGGTTGGGACATGAACGCTTTCTTTAAATGATTGAAGGCCTGCTCACATGCAGGTGTCCATTCCCATCGGACATCCTTCTTTGTCAAGTCCGTGAGGGGTTTCGCTATCTTGCTGAACCCTTCTATGAACCGACGATAGAAGTTGGCAAAGCCCATAAAGCTTTGAACGTCGACGACGCATGTCGGAGGTGCCCAGTCTTTGATTGTCTGCACCTTTTCCGACAACATAGAGATCCCCATATCGGAGATCCTATATCCGAGGAATTCAACCTCCCGTTGGTGGAAACTGGACTTCTTCATACTTACACATAGTCTAGCTTTCCGCAATTTCTCCATTACACGCCTTACCATCGCGACGTGCTCTTCCATAGTTTCGGAGTAGATCAGGATGTCATCCATATACGCGATGACTCCTTCATCCATGAGATCTCGAAAGACCTCATTTATCATGCTCTGGAAAGTTGCCGGGGCATTACATAACCCAAACGGCATGACCGTGTATTCATACAGTCCATATCTGCACCGGAAGGCCGTCTTCCATTCCTCACCTTCTGCCATCCTCAGAAGATAGTAGCCGTTTTTCAAGTCCAACTTAGTGAACACAACGGCTTTTCCTAACCTATCTCGCAGTTCATTCATCAGCGGTAGAGGGTACTTGCTCTTCACCGTGATTTTGTTCAGCCCTCGGTAATCTATTACCAGTCTTAATGTACCATCTGGTTTTGGCACAAAGAGGATAGGGGCTGCTGCTGAGGAACTGGATCGCCGTAGCTTCCCCGTTCGCAGCATGTCATTGAGATATTCCCGGAGTGCCTTAAGCTCCTTTTCCGATAACGGATAGATAGGCCCAAACGGAGGTTGAGTCCCGGGTAGCAACTCGATCGTGTGGTCATACTTTGAGTGCTCCGGCAAGGCCTCAATCCGTTCTTGACTGAAGATGTCCCCGTAGTCCTTATACTCAGGGAGTAGCTTGACAGTAATGTCAGCACCTTCCTCATCGGAGAATTGTACAATTCCCAACAGGTACACATTACTAGGGTCTTCAGCTAGCAACTCTTCATCGGTCATGAACACTAACCGCCCCTGCTCTGCCAGGCAATTAGCCTTGCAGAAATCTGAGCGCCAGGTTAGTGATCCTGTCTTCCAATCTATGTCGGGATTATGGTCCTTCAACCAAGACATAGGTAGGTACCCGTCCACCTTGGTGTCGGGCATGTCCGCGACTTCAAACCGCATTTCGTTATGGTGGTCGCCTATTCTCATGTCCAATGATTTGGTATAGTGCAGACCTGACCCCGGAATGTGATTACCGCTTGCGTCGCTTATCGGCACATGTACCTTTCGTCGTACACATGGTGCCTGCGTTTGTTTAACCCATCGGCTACTAAGCACTGGCCCAGTAGCTCCACTGTCGAGTAGCAGGAGCGCCTCAGCGCTTACCTGTCTAGCTCCAATCTTCCAGTCTAGCCTTACCCTCAGGTGGATAGACTTGGTATGGCGAGGCAAGTTATCACGCTTCTGCCTCTTCACTTGTCTTAGGGACTTAGTCATCTTGGCTTACTAATTCTGATCTCTTGCCTTTCGACACAAGAGCGGCCACAACGGGTCGGTAAACGTTAAGGGATTGGGAATCGTTTTATCAATAGCTAGGGTGTTTACTATCACGCCAGCATGATTTCGGGTACTAAACCCTCCTCAGGTAAACTTGATCATAGTATCATTTATTCAATCAAGTCCAGCCTGAACTAATCCCGCTTGTACTAAACATAACAAATTTTCCCGAGGTGGGTAGAAGTCCGCTGTTGGACCGGTTCCAAGCGAAGCAACCTTGCTTCCCCAATGTCGAGCGTCTCCGCGAGCGAGATCTCTCCCAGCCTCAACCGAAAATAATGTCCTATGACTTGTCCGTCCCACTAAAGAAATCCTGAAAGAAATACAAATAACTAGAACAAAGGAAATAACCTGAAAGCCCACAAAGGAGAGATCGCCCTGTCCACCGCACACGGCCCTCAACATCTATCTGCCCACACCACCTGGGTGTAGTCAGCATCAGGGTCGTTCATGCAGTAGAGGGGTACTTACCCATCCCAGAAGCCACTTCCGGGGCTCCTTTTCATCCATCCCGCAGGGGTCTATGGATACAGGTTATTAAGGTTATACCTTTCGCAGAATGGGGTCTTACCTATTCTGAGCCGTCAGTATCAACCTCCATAATCTGAGGTGATGCCTGTCGGACTTCAAGTATCTTTGACGAGGTAGCCGGAGGTGGCGCTTCAATGCGCTTTAGTCGCTTGTCCGTACCTGAGGGCTCGCTTACCGGGGCTGACCGTTTCAACCCACGAGCCTGTTTGGACGAACTAACGACTGGGGACGTCGCGGTGCACTTTCTCCAAAAGTGACCCGTTTGTCCACACTTGGTGCACTGGTTGTGCTTTCTCCGACGTTCGGTCAAAGTCGACGGGATTTCCTTATGCGCCAGGGCATACTCAGAAGTCCCCGGCTTTGCCTGTTTCCCCGCATTGAAATTAGTAGGTTTGGCAGACCGCTGGTTCTGTCTGCCCGAACCTTTATCCTTCTTTTTAAACCTTCCGGAAGTTGAGGACCTATCCTCCTTCTTGTCCGTTGGTTGAGACCGTTGGACAGGGTGGATAACTCGGTTGCTGAACCGGGTGTTGTCTTCCAGTGTGTGTCCAACCTTCCGAAGAAGATCAAGGTAGTCGTTCAAGTCGGTGGGATGGGGCTCCTTCAGTGCCCACGCGTTCCTCACTTCTTGAGTAATGCCCGACCGTACCTTATCTCGTACCTGCACAGGGTCTGTATAGCTAAGCTTATACATATAGTCAATTATCTTGTCCAGGTACTCATCGATGTGATGTGGCTTCATCACTAGGTCTCGCCACTCAAGGAGGGATCGGTCTCGTTCCGCTTGGTCACCGCCGAAACTCCGTTCAAGCCGTTCCCTGAATCCTTTCCACGTTCTTAACGGGTTACTGTTATTAACTGGAACTCCGGTACGCTTGGCTGCCTCCTTATTGATGTGGGAGTGCAGCCCAAGATACCATGTTCGGGCAGTATCTTCTAGAAGGGGGATCACCAGGTTTACCTTGTCCATATCGGTCAACCTGCACCCAGCAAAGTACTCGAACTTAACCTCTACCAGCGTCAAGAAGCTGGCGAGTTCGGTGACCTTTCCCTTAAACGCCGGAATGCCGCTCAGCTTTTCCGGCTTCTTCTGCCGTTGTCTAGATGATGGTCGTGCAGCCGCCCTACTCCGTAGTTCCCTTGACAGCTTCTTAGCACGGCGGTCCCACCGTCGTTTCTTCTCGTCGCTCCAGTCATCCTTGCGAGCGCCGAGAAAAGGGGTCAAGTCGGGGAGAGAATCGGCATCATCATCATCCGAGCTATCATGGTCAGAGTCCCCAGGATCTCCACCTGCTCCCGTAGTACCACCGACAGGTGGTCCATTTCCACCTCCACTACCCCCGGTATTTCCACCTGGGGTCTCGCGGGGTCTATCATACCCATCAAACCTTTCCTCCTGGCCATCCTGATTCCCATCCTCGGGGGGGTTAGCCCCTGATGGTACTGATGCCGGTGGTGGAACAGGTCGTTGCCCACTCTCAGGAGTTGGGTTCGGAGCCGCCTGAGTTGTCGCCAGAAACGACTGAAGCTCTGGACAACTCAAAGGTTGCATTGGGGGCCCCGCGTGTCTCCATGACCCACAGTACCCACATGTTGGTCGTCCGTCTCCCTCCTTCTGTCTTCTTCGGTGCCTTACCGGGGTCCGTGGTCCCTTCCTGCACCCGTACGTGTGGTAATGAATCCACCCCATACGGGTTTCTTCCGATTTGCAGCCCGACAGACAGTACTCGTCTTGGCTGTCCGACTCACCACTAGTGATCGTGGGGAGGATGGAGGGAAGAGTTGGTTTTGAGGGGGCAGAGGGAATCACGGGTGCCCAAGGAACGGAACGAGCGGGTGTCCCAGGTCCGGGGATCGGAGTCCCTCGTGATGGAGCCATGGGTGCTCGCTCTTCCTGGCGCCTGACCTGTTCAAAGAATCCAGGTGAAGCCGCACGCAGCGGTCGGTACCCTGGGGTAGCCGATACTGTTGGCGGGAAAGCTGCGACAGGGAAGGTATCAGGAGGGGGCAATGAAACTGGTAAAGGTGTGGGTCTTGGGGCAGCAATAGGAGGTACGGGAGTTGCAACCGACGGTGTTGCAGGGGGGTTAATGGGAGCGGGGGTCGGCCGAGGAGTAGGGTCAGGTGTATCTGGTGCTGTGATACCCTTTGGCTTGGACGTCCTTTTCTTAACCCGACGCCCATCGGTTGGTCCAATCGCCGGACTTCCTGAACGACTGCGGGCGATCGAGGAGGGGACAGACAGCGAGCCTGTTGATGCTCTTGTGAAGGACGAGGTATAACTGTATCCTTCCCCCTTGAGGCTTTCCAACATCCGTATGCCCACGGGGCTTAGGTACGCCCTCCACTGTTCATCCTGGGCTCTCATAGCCAGTTCCATCCCGAAGTTCTTCAGCTTCGTGTGGACAAGTGGGAGTGGGGGCGCCGCCTCTATCATCAGTACGTCATTCTCAGCATCAATACTATAACCTCCCGCGAAGGCCCTTTCCAGCGCTGCCATACGATCCTTCAATGCCTTCTGGTCTCTTAACATTCGCAGGTATGCCTCCTGCTGTACCTTCATCCATTCCACCGCTGCCGTAGTAATCTGTTTACGGAACACCTGCTGCTGCTGGGCATTCCAGTTCTTCAGTTCCCGCTTCGCATCCTCAATCGACTTGGATACCTCCCGGACGATGTAAGGTTCGACGAACTCGCGGGAGAACTCGCTAAAGGGTACTCCTTGCGGTGGAGGAGGGAGCATGTTGTGGACGAGGGCGGCGTCTTGGAAGAACGAAAGCGCCGCAGCGCGAGGGTCTGTAATCATAAGATCAACACATTCATCAGGTAGTTGAATAGGGGCGGCCTCCAGGAGCAATTGGTGACCGTCCCATTCAATACCGCGGACGTCCGCGAACACCGAAGCACGAAATGTGTTGGCGGAGTTCTCGTCAAGGTCAAGGTCTGAATCCGAGTTGGATTCCATTCTAGGTCGACGTTCGATACTAGCCATTGCGCTTTCCACCCTGGGCTACTTGTTCGAGACAAGGTTACCAGTATTCACGCAAGGTCAGTGCCGAAGGTCGAAAAACAATTAATCAGGAGAGGAGTTAAGCGAGGAGCTCGCTTAACGATATACTGTAACGGGGGCACCCCTAGGAAGATGGATCCCAAGGTTGCGACCGCACCAAACAACTTCAAACTTATCGCCAAAAGTTCACACAGATGTAAGAGTAAAGTAGACGGTAAAACTTAATATCGTTAAGCCTGACGCTTCACTCAATTAAGGTCTCGAGAGGATTGATTGTTGGAGTAGGAGAGTTCTCGCATAGACTTTCAGGTAGTTTTATCTTATGCCAGAAACTCCCCCATCAGTTTACTCCAACTATTCGAGCACACCCTTCTCCGCTAAGGGCGGTCCGACACGTCTCCTGACACCCCCTTCGGGCATGTATGTGTCGACCCGCTCTAGTCGGCGTTCACCATATGTGCATATCGTTTCTGCGGCGCATTTCCATTCTGCCCGCCGGAGTGAAAACCTCTGCGCATCGGGGACTTGCCAGTGGCTAACTGTCAAGACCCCTTGCTGAACTAGACTATCTATGACACCCTTCCCATGCGCGTTGATTTCTTCTTGACGCCGGAAGCTACCGTGAGCGGTTTATCTATCTACTATTTACGAGTCTCGGGCTTCCGGTGTCTTCCGCAGGGTACGGTGGTCCAGGAGTGATCCAATGGGCGCTACCCACGACCACTACCTCGGATACACCTTACCTGCGGTAGGAATCATGCTTTTAGTGTCTCTGCACTTCCCTCTCAGAGCCTATGGCGTTGGGGACATCCTTGGGCGTGGTAGGTGCAAAACGTTCCCAGTCGTCCCGGCACCACCCGGGACTACCTTCGGGACCCCCACGGTTAACTCCCGTTAACTCCGTCAGTTTTGGTCCGTTTTACTCCGAACAACTTGGAGGAGGTACTCCACCTTCCACCCTATGCCCCCTTATATATCCTGCGAACAGCTTACGGTCAACCGGACGGCAGCGACGTATACGGTGTTGCAAGTAGGTCTCCAACGATTCCTCTTTGCTAGACTGCACACAACTACACAACCGTTCGCCCATGACGTCCGGGCCTCAAGGCGGGGCCGGAGGGGTATGATAGGAATACTGTCTCCAATTTCCAGCTTCTTCGGAGCTGCGTAGCTCGCCCAATGTCATCTCCCGGAGTCCCAGATTCCAGTATTATGCATGGCTTCGCGTGACAAACATTCCGGTCAATTTTCCCAAACTCCCAGAGGGACTTCGTATTGAAAGGTAGGGTAACTCAGGACTTTGGGCAGGGTAACCCAAGCCTCATGGCAGGGTAACCCAGTCCTGAGGGTAGGGTAACCTTGTCCGATGTACAAGAAGACTCTCCCCTGTTACCCGGTCTATTCCGTCGTCGGGATAGACACTTCTGACCTTTCTCCAGTTACCCTGCCTAACTGAGTAACTGCCCCTTGAGAGGTCCCTAAGTACGCTGACACCGCTCCCGGGTGTACCCAGGTACCTAGGTACCTGACCAGCCACTTCTGTTCCTGCTCGGAGCCCGGGCCATCGGGTCTCCGTAGGTCAAGTACTTACTTGCCTGCCGGTTCCTACCAGTTCGCCCCCTGGCTACCTGTATGGGTATAGGTTCCGTCTGCCATAGCTCATGTACATTGGGTCGTTACACAGAACTAGGAGTTCATCAACAGAACTGTACATAATGAGGTTGGCTACTTTTTTATGAAAAAGGAAATCTAAAGGTCAATTGCTAAAATAACTATGTAACATGGTGTACCTAGTTATAGGTTACTGCCTAGTAATAAGTTAGTTTCACTATGCTTTTTGAAATATCATAGTTTGCAACCACCACCCGGATTTGTCCCTCCTGGACCAAACCAAACCTCTGATATCCCAAAATTATAATTTATCACTCTGATAGAAATGCTTGTTGTTGGAGCTTATGGTTTCAAAAATCCCTAGAGTTAATACATACTTGTCAGGCTATAGTTCTCTAGTGGATGTAGAAAAAAGATTACATCTAGTCACAACATATTAAAGGCCAGCTATTTTGTTCAATCTTCCTCCTTTTCCTAAAAATTTCATTTCCACCATAACATTTCTACAACTTTCCTATTTTCTACAACAAGCTTTCCAAATTCCATTTTCGATTACCTCCAAGAAGGCTGTGAGGTGATAGAGGTCCGATCTCCTGCAGAGAAATATGCCACCATGCAAGCTCCGAGTTACTAAGCTATAAAGCTGTCGTCGTGAAAAAACGTTCCCGAACGGGAAATGTAGGAAAACTGAGACATGTATATTCGATATATATAACAAGTATGTAGTCGGATATGTCTATGTACAGAAAGGAACACAGCTCAGGCTAGATACAGTTTGTGGTAACCCACACAGTAGGCTCCGACCACACAACATCAGTCACTGCCATGCGGTCTGGTTATAGCCCTGCCCACACCTACAAGTATGTACTAACCTATCAACCAGGATGGTATTACTCCATTACTCCCCTTAATACCATGGTCCATCCACAGAAAAAGAAGCAAAAACGTACTTTTAAACAGGTAAAAAAAAAAAACCAAACTTCTCTGTCCCATAAACGAATTCGATAGAAAGTGACAACATATCAAGAAAACCCTGGTGTTTTGCTCTTTCCAATCCCTTAGTAAGTCCATCCACAATCATTGCATCAGTCCTAACATGTACGATATCCACATCTCCATCCCTGACCAATTCGCGCAACCAGAAATACTCCATGCCCACATGTCGGGTTGAAGATCTAAACTGACCATTCTTCAGACTGGCTATACATGCTCGATTGTGATTGAATGCCAATACCAATGGTCTTGCTTCACTTTCACTTCCACAAGGCTCCTTCTGTAACTTCTGTAGCCAAATAGCTTCTTCAACAGCCAGCGCCGTAGGGTTGAATTCAGCATCCACGGTGGACTTCGCAACAGTCTTTTGCCTCTGTGACTTCTAATGTTCACTGGTTCCATACAGATCCAGAATCACAAATCCACTCGTAGACGTCATGCTGTCAACTTCTCCAGCAAAATTGGCATCAGCATAAATGCCAATTGTGGCATTTGCTTGAGCTCTTCTCACTCCCCCAATGGCCCTGGTGTCTCCTTTCACAAGACGCAGAGTTAGACCTTGTGTCTGTCGCAGATAACGTAGGATTCCCTTTACTGCCGCCCAATGCACTGTTGACGGATCTGCCGAGAAAAGTCCCACTATCACACTGGCATGGGCGATATCTCGCCTTGTAGTAATGGCCATGTTGGTAACACAGCCGTCGGCCTCCTGGTAATGATGGTTATCTGTCGCTTCTTCCTTGTCTAGCTTTTTGTATAGCTTGCTCTTTGGATCCATCAGTGCTGAGCACTTCTTGCAGTTCTCCATCAGAAACCTCGTGAGGACGCTTTTCCAATACGTGCCCTAGCCCAAGTAGATCCTTCCCTTGGCTCGATCTCGTTCAACCAACATGCTTAAGAAAAACTTCACATTTCCGAGATCTTTCTCCTTAAACCTTTTGCTTATCACCAACTTCATCCATCTGTCTTCCACTCTACTTCTGATAAGTACCATATCGTCCACCCAGACAATGACAGTAGCTACGGATTTCATAGTATAAATTCCGTCTTCGTACATAGAACTTTCCATTCCCAGTTCTTTCTTTAGATGTGACTTGAGTGTGTTGTACCAGTTACAACCAGCTTGCCTGTGACCATACAGGTCTTTTCTCCAGTCAACAACTAGATTTGTTTGTGCAGTTCTTGTCCCACTTTTGTTATTTTGATTCACACCCCCGAGGACTATCTTTCCTCCGAAGGATATGCCAAACTCCTTTAGCAGTTGAAGGTATATCACCTGACGTATATCGCTTTCTAGAAAAGCCATAATGATGTCTGGTTGCACAATCTCCTTGTCTTCTGCTGCTGGGTTCGATAAAACGAGTGGGATTGCAGGAAATGAAATATCCGGAGTGTAGGGTGCCACGAAGTCAATACCAGGATGTTGTCACAAGCCGTGAGCGTCCAAATGTGCTTTAAATCATGCAACACATCCGTCTTCTTCCAACTTCTCTTGTAGAACCATGTGTGTCGAAATCATGTGCCAAGATTCAGTTATCGCTTTTTCGCCTGACACAACTGACCAGGTACTATGTATCTTGAGTAACTCTCATTCCGAATTGATAGCCTTAACTCATCCTTTTCCGTCCGCACCATTCAAGGCTGCAGAAATCTACATAGATCCGTTCATTACCATGAAGGTATAATCGATTCCCAAATTCACATCATCTTCTGCTAGATCCTTACTATCATTCTGGAGGGTTTATGCTGCTTCTCCTGCTTCTCCTCCTGACCGTAGACGGTTCATCAGGCTCTTCCCTATCCCTTGTGCTTTCTTCTCCTTCTCTCCAGCAACAAACAAGAGTATTAGTATTCTGCAGTTCAGTACAGAGGGACTTCGGATTGAAAGGTAGGGTAACTCAGGACTTTGGGCAGGGTAACCCAGTCCTGAGGGTAGGGTAACCTTGTCCGATGTACAAGAAGACTCTCCCCTGTTACCCGATCTATTCCGTCGTCGGGATAGACACTTCTGACCTTTCTCCAGTTACCCTGCCTAACTGAGTAACTGCCCCTTGGGAGGTCCCTAACTACGCTGACACCGCTCCCGGGTGTACCCAGGTACCTAGGTACCTGACCAGCCACTTCTGTTCCTGCTCGGAGCCCGGGCCATTGGGTCTCCGTAGGTCAAGTACTTACTTGCCTGCCGGTTCCTACCAGTTCGCCCCCTGGCTACCTGTATGGGTATAGGTTCCGTCTGCCATAGCTCATGTACATTGGGTCGTTACACAGAACTAGGAGTTCATCAACAGAACTGTACATAATGAGGTTGGCTACTTTTTTATGAAAAAGGAAATCTAAAGGTCAATTGCTAAAATAACTATGTAACATGGTGTACCTAGTTATAGGTTACTGCCTAGTAATAAGTTAGTTTCACTATGCTTTTTGAAATATCATAGTTTGCAACCACCACCCGGATTTGTCCCTCCTGGACCAAACCAAACCTCTGATATCCCAAAATTATAATTTATCACTCTGATAGAAATGCTTGTTGTTGGAGCTTATGGTTTCAAAAATCCCTAGAGTTAATACATACTTGTCAGGCTATAGTTCTCTAGTGGATGTAGAAAAAAGATTACATCTAGTCACAACATATTAAAGGCCAGCTATTTTGTTCAATCTTCCTCCTTTTCCTAAAAATTTCATTTCCACCATAACATTTCTACAACTTTCCTATTTTCTACAACAAGCTTTCCAAATTCCATTTTCGATTACCTCCAAGAAGGCTGTGAGGTGATAGAGGTCCGATCTCCTGCAGAGAAATATGCCACCATGCAAGCTCCGAGTTACTAAGCTATAAAGCTGTCGTCGTGAAAAAACGTTCCCGAACGGGAAATGTAGGAAAACTGAGACATGTATATTCGATATATATAACAAGTATGTAGTCGGATATGTCTATGTACAGAAAGGAACACAGCTCAGGCTAGATACAGTTTGTGGTAACCCACACAGTAGGCTCCGACCACACAACATCAGTCACTGCCATGCGGTCTGGTTATAGCCCTGCCCACACCTACAAGTATGTACTAACCTATCAACCAGGATGGTATTACTCCATTACTCCCCTTAATACCATGGTCCATCCACAGAAAAAGAAGCAAAAACGTACTTTTAAACAGGTAAAAAAAAAAAACCAAACTTCTCTGTCCCATAAACGAATTCGATAGAAAGTGACAACATATCAAGAAAACCCTGGTGTTTTGCTCTTTCCAATCCCTTAGTAAGTCCATCCACAATCATTGCATCAGTCCTAACATGTACGATATCCACATCTCCATCCCTGACCAATTCGCGCAACCAGAAATACTCCATGCCCACATGTCGGGTTGAAGATCTAAACTGACCATTCTTCAGACTGGCTATACATGCTCGATTGTGATTGAATGCCAATACCAATGGTCTTGCTTCACTTTCACTTCCACAAGGCTCCTTCTGTAACTTCTGTAGCCAAATAGCTTCTTCAACAGCCAGCGCCGTAGGGTTGAATTCAGCATCCACGGTGGACTTCGCAACAGTCTTTTGCCTCTGTGACTTCTAATGTTCACTGGTTCCATACAGATCCAGAATCACAAATCCACTCGTAGACGTCATGCTGTCAACTTCTCCAGCAAAATTGGCATCAGCATAAATGCCAATTGTGGCATTTGCTTGAGCTCTTCTCACTCCCCCAATGGCCCTGGTGTCTCCTTTCACAAGACGCAGAGTTAGACCTTGTGTCTGTCGCAGATAACGTAGGATTCCCTTTACTGCCGCCCAATGCACTGTTGACGGATCTGCCGAGAAAAGTCCCACTATCACACTGGCATGGGCGATATCTCGCCTTGTAGTAATGGCCATGTTGGTAACACAGCCGTCGGCCTCCTGGTAATGATGGTTATCTGTCGCTTCTTCCTTGTCTAGCTTTTTGTATAGCTTGCTCTTTGGATCCATCAGTGCTGAGCACTTCTTGCAGTTCTCCATCAGAAACCTCGTGAGGACGCTTTTCCAATACGTGCCCTAGCCCAAGTAGATCCTTCCCTTGGCTCGATCTCGTTCAACCAACATGCTTAAGAAAAACTTCACATTTCCGAGATCTTTCTCCTTAAACCTTTTGCTTATCACCAACTTCATCCATCTGTCTTCCACTCTACTTCTGATAAGTACCATATCGTCCACCCAGACAATGACAGTAGCTACGGATTTCATAGTATAAATTCCGTCTTCGTACATAGAACTTTCCATTCCCAGTTCTTTCTTTAGATGTGACTTGAGTGTGTTGTACCAGTTACAACCAGCTTGCCTGTGACCATACAGGTCTTTTCTCCAGTCAACAACTAGATTTGTTTGTGCAGTTCTTGTCCCACTTTTGTTATTTTGATTCACACCCCCGAGGACTATCTTTCCTCCGAAGGATATGCCAAACTCCTTTAGCAGTTGAAGGTATATCACCTGACGTATATCGCTTTCTAGAAAAGCCATAATGATGTCTGGTTGCACAATCTCCTTGTCTTCTGCTGCTGGGTTCGATAAAACGAGTGGGATTGCAGGAAATGAAATATCCGGAGTGTAGGGTGCCACGAAGTCAATACCAGGATGTTGTCACAAGCCGTGAGCGTCCAAATGTGCTTTAAATCATGCAACACATCCGTCTTCTTCCAACTTCTCTTGTAGAACCATGTGTGTCGAAATCATGTGCCAAGATTCAGTTATCGCTTTTTCGCCTGACACAACTGACCAGGTACTATGTATCTTGAGTAACTCTCATTCCGAATTGATAGCCTTAACTCATCCTTTTCCGTCCGCACCATTCAAGGCTGCAGAAATCTACATAGATCCGTTCATTACCATGAAGGTATAATCGATTCCCAAATTCACATCATCTTCTGCTAGATCCTTACTATCATTCTGGAGGGTTTATGCTGCTTCTCCTGCTTCTCCTCCTGACCGTAGACGGTTCATCAGGCTCTTCCCTATCCCTTGTGCTTTCTTCTCCTTCTCTCCAGCAACAAACAAGAGTATTAGTATTCTGCAGTTCAGTATCCATCTGCTTCCATCTAGCAACTCCAGTGACACTACTCTGCTCTGCAGCTTTCTTCCTTTCTTGGATTCTTTTCTTCCTTGTGACAGACTTCGGTGTTCCAGCTGTTGATCCCAAATGCCAAGTTAGTGGTACCGGTAGTAGCGGCTCTCGTGATTTACGTGTCCTTTCCATCACAGGAGTTTCTTCCTCTGCCTCGCGAGGCATATCTGCTTCATTCATAAATAGCAGGAAAATCTTCTCATCTGTCGGCCTGCAATACAATGTATCCTCATGAAAATCAATATCACACGAAACCACTAGACATCTCATCATCAGATTGTATAGGCAGTATTGTTTTGTAGTCTGTGTATATCCTACAAAAACCATCTTGTCTACTTGATGACTCCATATCTTATCCGTCCGTTTTGCTGGATGGACAAAACCATATGCTGTACATCCCTACACTCTGAGGTGTTTGATGTCCAGCTTCTATCCAAACCATAACTCGTGTAGCATAGCGTCCATCCCATATGTCCCTTTTGACAATGACATGTTCTTTAGGCAGACTGTAGCTTGTAGTGCCTCTGCCTAGTAGTTCTTTGCTGCTCCAGCATGCGGGATTAATGCGTTGGCTCTCGCCACCAGAATTCGGCTACTGTTCTCAGGGACTCCATCTTCCTGTGGTGTGTTGGGTACCGTAACGTGCCATTCGATCCCGTATTACTTTAGTTCCCTCTGGAACTCGCTGCTGCAGTATTTACCTTGTCCATCCATTCGAATCGCCTTTATCTGATATGCCTTTTCCTTGTCACTTGAGAACTTCTCCACTGCCACCTTGTAGTTCCAGAAATAGGTAGCTGCCTCATTCTTGGACTTAAGAGAATAAACCGACATGTACTACGTAAAACCATCGACAAAAAGCATGAAGTATCGGTATCCCCCTATAGACTTGCCCCACATCAGTCTGCAAAGGTCGGAATGGATCAACTGCAAAGGTGCCGTCATCTGATAGGTCGATGCCCTGAACGGTGTACATGTTATCTTCCCTGTAATACATGTTGTGCAGCAATTCTCCCCACGGTTTGCATGCAAGGATGGCATTCCACTCACCATCTCCATATTGGTCATCTTTACTATGGATCGCAGGTGTAGGTTTCCAAGTTTGTGGTGCCAGAGCACAGTAGTCGAGATATCATCCTTGTATATAAGCAGACCCAGGTCGACCTGATTTCCATTCTGCACCACCTTGTAAAGCTTATTGTATTTTTCCACAATGGTGGTCAAAATCCCATCTCGGTGAAATTGCGCCACATCCTTTGTGACCGCTGTCTTGACTGTCTTCTTGGTCAACTGGCTAACTGAGATCAATCTAGCCTCTATTTCACCTGGTACATGAAGCACTTTGGTTAAGAACAACCTCACGTGGCCACCCTCAGGTGTCCCTATGTAGGTTTGAATGGTGACAATACCAGCAGTGGAAACAAGCTCCTCTATTGCCGTTTTCATTGGATATTGGTTCTATAGCAAACTATCTGTTTCATATAAGATCAACTGGCATAACGTAATGGGCATGTCATGTGATAATTGGTAAAAGGTCACGTGTTTAATCGCAGGGCCCGCTGGAGTATTTAGAGAATAAGTTAATTTCTACCAATATAATAGCGGCACAAAACGCTCATTTACACGACCATTAAAGGCCACTGACTGATGGGATTTCACTGTCTCTTCATGAGAGGACTCTCAGCTATCCAGAAAAGGTCAAACAGACTAAACTAGTGGATTCGTTGCAGAGATGATTGTATGCAAAAACCATGCCAGATCAGGGGACGATGCCAAAGGGATGATCGTTCGCCCACGCCCAGAGGCATGATAAGGTTTGGCCGGATGATAGCCTAGCGTGTGAAAGGTCAACCCCGAACGCAACGAGGCCTAAGCGCCACCGCAGCGATAAGACTGCAACATGTTTCCTGCAGCTTGACGCAGGCGGATGAGGAATCCTCCTGCATTGATAAGTCAGTCATCAGAGCTGATCACTTCGTATGCAGAGACGCGACCAGTAACCGCTTGCCATGGTAACAAGGCTTGGGTGACTACGATTGGAGCGAACAATACAAGAAGAGGGGTAGGATCCTCTTCCTGCTGTTCCAGGAAATCAGAGTCAAGCAGGGTATAGGTTTTCAGGGTCTACGGAGTTCACACAGAGAAAGGTGGAAGGAGTAGACAGGCCGGGAACACCCAGATGCGGAATATAAATATTGAGATGCCTCCCAGGCTTTACAGAGGTCATCAGTGATAGAGAAGCAATCTTATCAAGATATATGTTCCGCGATACACTTTTACAATTTCTCTTCTATCTTGACATATTAAGTGAGCCTTCCTAGTGCTCACTGTGTCACGTATCACGCCTTAGCCTAAACTCCCTTGTTCTTAGAGTCAGCCACCACCTAACACTATATTGATAAGCTTCTATACTACTGAGACTCGCAACGACCTCCTCACATGAGCCCAGAGGACTGCTTATCTAGTACCATCCACCATCTATCTCAAATCTACCTCTAACGAAACTCACACATATACGGGATTTGGTTTGATCTCAGCATAAGCAAAGTCATCGAAGATGAGAACATTCCATTCTGGTTCACTGATCGCGGGATCAAGGAGACCCGCAACATCCTCACCTTTATAGAAAGAGAGAGGGAGATCTCACAACCAAGGATAGAAGAAGGAGTGCTGGATTCTAGTGATACCGATATGCTATGCACGGAGAAACAGGAGAGGCTCATTAGCGAATGCGGACTGGGCCAAGATAGCCCATTTCTACTACCACCACTGCCCCCAGGGGTGACATTCTACCGCTACGGGTAGGTTTCACACCCATACCTAGAAATCTGCCCTGGCCACCGGTACTCAGGGGCCCGACCCCCAGCATCAAAAAAAAAAAGCGCACAGAGGACACGCTCTAGGACCCCAACACCCTCCGGCACTACCGACCTGGGTCCCTTCACCGCATACATTGGGACACTGATCGGCAGGTTAGACCGCACCATCACCCGAACCCAGAATGAACAGATGATCGCGTATGGGACCCTGTCGGATGAAGAGAAGGAGACGGCAGAAGGTCTTGCTCAACTGAGAGAGCGACTTCTGAACAGGGTGACGCTAGTTGGAGAAGAATTGGCGCTTTGGCAAAATAAGAGTAGGAAACTGGAAGGGGAAGTAGTGGCTGAGATTGCCAGGTTCAAAGTAGTGATCGAAGCTGCACTCGCTCGTATGTATGAGCGATCACAGCAACTAGTAGCAGTAAGCGGACAGCTGCATCAGGACCTGTGACGCACCATCCAAGACTCGCTGAATGGAGACCAAGAGATCTACACAGGCCTGGACAGACTCCGGATGGAATTAGATCTGGAACGTCGACAAGGGGGACCAGGAAACTGCAATACGTTACAGAGGTACAGACCCACGATAAAAAGGTAATGACAGGACTCTGGGACATGCAACAAAATATGACCCAGACGTTTGCCCAGTCAACTAGGGAAATAACCACACTAGTCCAGACAACATTAGGATCGTATCAGAGAGGATCGACCCGTGATGGGAAAACTGAGAGAGGACCTCCTGTCAGGTCCATCTCAACAAGACAAAGGGAATGCGCCAGGCGAAAGAGACACCGGCCAGAGACCATACAGAGAGGTCAGGAAGGAACCATAGCCACACCCCAGGTAGTCCGTGGAGTAGAAGATCCAGACCCACAAGATGGTGTATCGGATAATGACGGGCAAGGACCAAGCTGCCGGCAGAGCGCATTGCCCATAGGATGGCTGGGAACAGCTAAGGAAGAAGAGAAACACTAGATAATAGTACAGTTCACTAGGGAATTGGCGCGACAAACTGCCTTCCATCAAAAGAAGGCCCGCAACTTGCCATTCATATGTGAAGCAAAGTCCTACCTGGATATGAAGACCTGGCTACACATGTGCCAGGACTACTCTAGCCGAAATCCCATACTGTGGATGGAGGATAAAGACAGAGTTGTATATGGCTTGGGAAGGACGAAGGGTGCTGACATGAGGCCCTTGAGCAACTGGTATAGGAAGTGCATAGAAGGGCGCGAAGGATATGCTGGTCATCCTGAATTGGTGACGTGGGAGCAGTTCCGATGTGAGATTATTGTACGCTTCTCACCGCACAATAAGGACTGGAAAGTCCTGGCCTAGATGGGAAAGATCAAGTATGAGAAAGACATCGACATGTATCTTCTCCAGATGGAAAACTTGAACATGAAGGCCAACCTTCTGGGAACGGCATGGAGGAAGATAGTCAAGGACCCACTAATAGAGGCAATACTAAGACGGCTGTCTCATAAGCGATACAACATGGACGTCGAATGGCTGGAGCATCTTTGTGGAGTAGGCAACCAGGAGGAGGCTTTCCTCAATAGCGAAAGGCCACGGCGAGACAATCCCTCCCGCTCATCTTGTTCTTCCAGGCCGTTGAAACAACGACGGGAGGACAGAGAAAAGGAGCTAAAGTGAGAAAAGGAAGAAGGGCGACCTAGCAAGTTTCAGAGGAAAATAGCAGCTGGAATTTTCAAGTCATCAAGGTTTGCCCAGATCAAATCAACAAAGACTCCAGGGGTTGAGCTTACCAACTGGAAGAAAGCTCACGAGGGAATACCCCAAAACCAAGTTGACCAACGCTGAGAAAATAAGCGCTGCACTCAGTGCGAACTATCCAACCACAAGTGGGGAGCTTGTAGGAAGGCAGCCATTGTTGTAACGATAGGACAGCGGAAAGCAGAGAAGTTTAGGCCCTGAAACAAGATAGTTTGGAATACTGCCCCAAGGCCAGCAGTGAACCAAACCCATGTGCCACCAGCACCTAGGCTTTGGGAGTTGTCGGATCAAGAAGGGGGATAGATCAGACACCCAGGAGTCCTGTATAAGAACCACAACCTTCTTTCGGAGCTAGGGCAATAGCTTATTCAAGAAGGTCAGAGAACCGCACTGACTGGGTTCTGAGCAGGGGCAGGGACAGAAGTGTGAAGAGTAGAAGGAAGCATGTATAATGGAGAAAGTTAACCCATCCCAGGGGGAAGCAATCAAGAATGAGCCCCCACCTTGATGCACGACAGCAAGACTTTGTATTCCTACCTGGGTATAGAAGGTTCAAACCTGGCGTGCATGAAGAGAGGACTGTTGTGCGGGGCAACTCAGGGCGCCCCAACTCTTTCCTCGAAAGGTCGTGCATAGGAAATGAGTCCAGATAGTGCAGGACTGCCTAAAGGTGCTCCCCCAGTCCTAGGATGGCACTACCAGCGACGGTGAGTGGGTAGGCTACAGGTTGTTAGGCGAGACCAAGGACAGCATAGTTACCTTAAATCATACACAACGGCAGGAGAGGAACACCTAAGGCTGGGTTAGAAAGGTCACTCCCTCATCTATGCCCAGGTGGCATAGACAGGTATGAGTAAACATCGTCACTGAGGAGAAAGAAGGCATGAAAGGAGACGTACACACCAGGGACTAAGTTTGTCTGAGGAGGCCCAAATGACCCAAATTGTGCGGGCACAATAACAAAGACCCAAGATTATTGAATGCCACAATACAAAAATGTCTTTCAAACGAGAACAGGGTAACCCTGTGGGGGAACCAAAGCGATGGAAAACTCAAGTCTTAACAGCTACACAATATAAGTGCCCACAAGGCACAGCTCACCTTAGAATACAAGGAGAGTGAGTACCAATTCATGTGTTATTGGACTCGGGCTCGCAGATCTTTGTTATATGGGAAGTGCTAGTCCAAAAACTTAGTTTAGCAACGATGCAATGAGGCATCCCTGTTAGTATAACTGGGTTTGATGGCGCACAATCCCAGAATGCGGGAAAGAGCTACACGACTCCTATCATGCTTGAGATTGAGGCAAACTGACATTGCGCAGAAATTACCTGTGAAGTCATGAGCCAGGGGATCCAGGACATGATAAAACCGCTTGGTTGGCAGTATCGCCAACACCCCTTATCATTTATCGAGGGTGCATGCAAATGGATGTTCCAGGCAGTGTAGTGTAAGAAACACCTAGAACCAGAAGGTAAAGGAATCTGCATTGAGTGGGACGAGACAGTGTCCTCGGACCCCGCAGCAAGATACATGAGGCAAATAGCAGGCCCAGAGGACCTAAAGGCAGTAGTGATGGAAACTCTGCCAAAGCCCTACACGGAGTACACCGATTTATTCCTCCCTCAGGCAGCAGAACAGCTTCCCGATCATAACGCCTTTGATCATGAGATCAAGGTTGTCGATGGCGAGAAGCCCCTGTGGAGGGCAATATACCCGTTGTCCAAAAGGGAACTACAGGCATTGTGAGAGCACCATGAAAAGATGCTGCCTGAAGGAAAAATAACCCCAAGCCAGTCAGCCGCAGGGGTACCAATACTGTTTATACCAAAACCTGGCGGACGGCTGCGGCTATGTGTGGATTAGCGCAAGCTAAACAAGGTTACAATTGCCCACAAGTACTCCCTATCACGCATGAGTGAGCTCAAGGATCGGGTAGTCAGATCACGTATCTTCACCAAGTTGGACCTAAGAGATGGGTACTACCTGATACGTATTAACAAGGGAGAGGCGTGGAAAATGGCCTTCCGCACTCAGTATGGTCATTGCGAATATCTGGTAATTCCATTTGAGCTAGTCAACGTGCCCGCTACCTTTCAAGACATGATACACGTGGTCTTAAGAAGATTCTTGGACTTGGGAGTGATCCTATGCATAGACAACATCCTAATCTGCTTCAAGACTGAGGAAGACCATGTCAAGCTAGTCCAGGAAGTATTAGCCGTGTTGAGGAAATACCGGCTAGCAGTATCTATTACTAAATCAGTATTCTAGACGAAGGGGGTGGAATTTCTGGGATTTATAGTCAAGATCGACGGAATCATGATTAGTGATCGAAAGGTCAAAGCCATATGAGAATGGAAGAAATCAGAGTCCGTACAGGTCATGCAAACCTTTATAGGATTTGCAAATATCTACTGAGGATTGATCAAGAATTTCTCGCGAACTTGTAAACCCATAATGGAATTAGGGAGAGGCGACCGCAAGGGATTCGCCTGCCGAAATGAATAGGAGGAAGCTTTCAAGTTCCTGAAAGCGCAGTTTGTGACGGCACCTATTCTGGCACATTTTCAGCACGACAGAAATACGGTGGTGGAAACAAATGCAAGTGACTTTGCACTCGGGTGTATGCTGTCACAGTACATAGAAAAAAGACGACACCAAATAGCATTTCACTCCCGAAAGCTCAACTCAGCAGAAGGCAACTACAATGTCCACGATAAAGAGTTGCTCGCCATAGTTGAAGCATTCAAAGAATGGCGTCACAAGCATGCAGGATCAATAGAACCCATCACGGTATTTACAGATCATCGCAATCTACAATACTTGCTCATGACCAAGGCCTGGACTGCCGTGCAGATAAGGTGGCCACAGAAGCCTACAGATTTTAACTACAAAATCGTGTACCAACCAGGGTCAAGTGGTGGAAAACCGGATGCATTAAGCTGACATGCCACAGTACCATCCCATGGGGGGAGCTGCTCCAAGCGAGAAGCTCTCAATCTTATACCCCATACATTTTAGCCAGGTTATGGTTGTAGTGGTAGGAAGAGAGTAGGAACCTGGTCTAGGTCAGAAGACACCCGAGTCTAAATATATCCGAGCCATGCAACTACACCCAGAAGCTCGGATTCCAACAAGGGGTACAAGAGTAGTGGAAGGACATGACATCTATGCACTGGAAGAAGTGATAGTGCTGGCTCGCGGACAAGCAACAGTGGCCACTGGAATAGCCTTAGTGTTACCAGCAGGAACCTGCGGCCGAGTAGCTCTTAGAAGTGGCCTTGCCGTCAGATATGGCATTATGATCGGGGCAGGTATCATTGACAGGGACTACTGGAGAGAGGTGAAAATGTTGCTATTCAATCTAAAGGACCAGGACTACCATGTGGAGAAGGACGAACGAGTTGTGCAACTCATAGTGGACAGGATTCATGATGAGGGGCTCCGCGAAGAAATGGAGCTAGACGATACCAAGAGGGGCCAAGGAGGATTCGGAAGCACAGGAACCAGTGTGGTGGAAACCCAGACCAAGGCCAGTCAGTTAAAGGAAGAAAGTGGGTTGAATCAATACTTCGACAAGTTGGATGAAAGATGGTAAAAGGCCCTGACAAGCGAGGAAACTACGCTAACCAACGTAGTAGTTATTAAAGCGATGGCATGGAAGTTTGATGCTCAATTCTTAAGACAGGTGGAGGAAAAGCGAGGAACAGACCCAGACTGGAAGTAGAGGAGAGAGGAGCTGGAAAGGCTCCAAGATGAGGGAAAGGAAATGCCAATGCATTGGACTTTAGCAGATGGCCTCCTCTACTACAAGGAACGGCTGTTCATCTCCAAGAACGAGGCTCTACAAATGCTCATTGGTTAAAGCAGCTATGACTCCAAGGTTGCTAGGCATTTTGGCCAGGAAAAGACAGTAGAAATCATAACAAGTGACTTCCACTAGGAGGGGCTTGTGGAATGAATAAAGGACTACATATGGTCATGTGATGAGTATCAATATAACAAGCCGCCACCACATGCAAAGTATGGATTTCTACAGCTATTGGATATACTCTATCCGGTGTGGACCTCTATCTCCACTGACTTCATAACACAACTACCGAAGTCAGTAGATAACACTCAGATCATCGTGGTAGTCAACCGCTTCACCAAAATGGCCCATTTCATAGCTCTCAAGGAAAAGGCAACGCCAAAGGACATAGCCTAGAAATTTCTCAGGGAAGTATGGAAACTGCATGGGCTACTAACAGAAATCATCTCGGACATGAATGCGAAGTTCAGGGGAGGACTTTGGGAATCCCTCTGTAAACTCTGAGGCATTAAACAGAAAATAGCAATGGCCTACCATCCTCAAACGGACAGGCAGACGGAGAGAACCAACCAAGTGCAGGAAGGCTACCTCTGAAGCTGCGTCAACTACAATCAGGATGATTGGCACCAACTACTCCCATTAAGGGAACATGCCAATAATGACTGTGTTACGAGTACACATGAACTAACCCGCTCCTACGCGAACTATGGATACTACCCGTAAACGGAGGGGTGAAGGTGCGAGAGGCACGAAATCCAGGAGCCACCATGTATGCTCCCTGGATGAAGGAAATAAATGGACAGGCAATAGCCACATTAAAGGCAACCAGAGAAGCAATAGGGAGGTACCATGACAAGAAAGCACGGCCACAGCCAAACTTTCAGACAGGCAATGTGGTCATGCTTAACGCCAAGAATATTTGTACCAAACGACACTCCAAAAAGCTTCGCCCAAAACTATATGTGCACTTTAAAATCCTGAACCCACGGGGCAACTGAGCATTTAAGCTGGAAATCTTGGAAGGCTGGAAAATACCGGCCATCTTCCATGTATTGTTAGTGGAGCCTTACCGAACGTCAGTTCGACCAGCTCAGGAACAGCCCCCCAGGGTGCCAGAAGAGATAGACAGTGACTTGAAATGGGGGGGTTGAAAAGATAGTGAAGAGCGAGGTTGTCTCATGTACTCGCAGAGTTCACGGACGCACTAGGAGGATCCGTGAACTTAGGTACTTTGTGAAGTGGTGGGGGTGCTCGAAGAATGAAAACACCTGAGAACTGGGGGAACATTGTGGGCATGCGGTGGAGTTAGTAGAAGGGTTTCACAGGGAGAACCCGCAGATGCTACAGAGATAGGGGAAGGATGAGAAGCAACAGTTTTCCTAGACGTGGCCAAGTAAATGCGCAAACTTTCTCATCCTACCTAGCAGTGTCCATAAAGGAGTTTAATTTGTATACTATTAGAGAATTAGATTATAGACATGCAGGCAAAACTCTTGGAGAGGAAAGCTCGTATGACACATCAGATGAACTGGCATAGCATAATGGGCATGTCATGTAATTATTGGCAAAAGGTCACGTGTTCGATCCCTGGGCGCGCTGGAGCTTTGGGAGAATGAGTTATTTCCTACCAATACAACGCCGGCACAAAACCCTCATTTATGCCACCAACAAAGGTCGCTGAGCAAGGGGTTTGCGCTGAGTCTTGAAGAGAGAACTCTCAGCTATCTGGACAAGGTCAAACAAACTAAATCGGTCGCTTGGTTGCAGAGATAAACGCATGCAATAACCACACCTGATGAGGGGAGGACAACCAAGAGATGATCATTCACCCACACCCAGAGGCATAATAAGGTAGGGCCGGCTGAAGGCCTACCACATGAAAGGTCAACCCTCAACGCAACAAGGCCTAACCACCATTGGAGCGATAAGACAAGAACATGTTTCCTCCAGGTTGACCCAGGCAGATGAGGAATCCACCCGTATTGATAAGTCCGTTGTCAGAGCTGATCACTCCATATGCAGAGACGGGACCAGTAACTGCTTGCTACGGTGAAGGGGTTTGGGTGACTATGCATGGAGTGAACAATGCAAGGAGAGGGGTGGGATACTCTCCCCACTGTTTATGGAAATCAGGGTCAAGCAGGGTAAAGGTTTTCAGGGTCTACGAAGTTCGCACGCAGGAAAGTGGAAAGAGGAGACAGGCCACAAGCACCCAGATGCGGAATATAAATATCGAGGTGCCTCCCATACTTTAGACAGGTCATCAGTGACAGAGAAGAGATCTTATCAATATATTGGTTCCACGATACTCTTTTCTAATTTCCCTTCTATTTTGACATATTAAGTGAGCCTTCCTAGTGATCACTTTGTCACGTATCGGGCCTTAGCCTAGACTCACTTGTTCTTAGCGTCAGCTACCGCCCAACAGTAACATAGGTTCCTGTAATGAAAATGTATCGATCTCTGCTCACATGGTTCATACATCTACAATCGACCACCCATTCCATCTCATTGGAAATGCCTATTTCTCCCTGAACCTGTTGCATGGTAGATCCACGGTCCACTTCTTCTCTTTCTCTCTCTCTCTCTCACGCTACCTTGGTTCTGAGTTTTACTGCTTGTGGCGTATTTTCTTCACTCAGTACAATATCATCCTTGGTTCCAGCTGAATGTCTCCCCTGCTGGGGTAACAATCTTGCAATGTTCCTTCCTTTCCTTCCTCCCCCGCTTGATACATTGTCTTTCTGCCCCCGCCAGCAACCAGCCTTTTTATGCCCTTTCTTGCCACAGCTATGACAGGTTCCAGTGAAAGGATTAGACCTCTGACTTTTCCCCTTTACTCTTTGTGCCGCTTGAGTAGTTGGACCAGCGTTCTCATATTGTCTGGGTAGGCCTTTCTGCCTTTCACAAACAGTGCTTGTTCGGGAGGTAGTGATTTCTCTCTATGAAGCTCCACCTCGTATGCGGTAAGCTGTTCTTGTAGTCTTGTAAAACTAGTAACCATGGTTTGCAATGAAAGAGATGCTTTGGTTACCATCACCCATGTCGTCCACTCTGGAGTCTTTAGTAGGCCTTTAAAGATGTGGAAAATCAGTTGCGCATAAGTCAGGGTCTACCCACATATCACAAGCTTATCTTGCAGTTCTTCAATGCAGTTCAGATACTCGAGTACAGTACCAGTATCATCGAATGTTAATTTGTACAGCTCTCATTGCAAATGATGTGAGTCATAGCCTGTAGCTATTTCGTAATTCGTGTTTACGTCTTACCTAATACATCTAGGCATTTTCCACTCCGGACCATAGTATCAAATCACAATAGCATCTGTCAATGCCAAATGTAGAGTACCGACTACCTTCCGCATATGAAGCCGCTGCTTCCCTTATCTCTCCATCTTCCTCACATATTCCTTGACAACCTTCCCCTGCTCGCTATCTGGTCTTTCCAGTACCTTCTGAATGCCATCCACAAGGTCCCAAAGACCCTCCCATTGGAGATAATTGGTCATCCTCATCACCAACATCTTGTAATTGGTTCCATCCAGCTTGGCGAAGTTCATGCCAACCCCCGACAATGAACCTTCTGGTTCATTCATCTTCGCTCCTGATGGTGAAGGTACTGCTTCTCCTAAGCTCAGTACCGGTACGTATGGCCAAGAGTATACTGCTGTGGTAATAGATGATTACTGGAAAATGTGGAGAGGGAGGTTCACTAGTGGAAAAGACTTTCTTTCCTTATCATAGGCTGATGAATAATTTCTCCTATCAGCGGCCAATAATCCTGATAGATTTAGCCAGGCTCATAACCTGATGCAGGTCCAATCTCACACCAAGAAATATGCCGCTATGCAAGCCCTGAGTGACTAAGCTATGAAGCTGTCATTGTGAGGAAACGTTCAGGAATGGAAAGTGTAGTAGAACTGAGATGTGTATATTCGATGTATATGACAAGCATGTAGTCAGATGTGTCTATGTAGAGAAAAGAACATAGCTGAGACTAGATACAGTTTGTAGTGGCCCACACAGTGGGCTCCCACCACACAACACCAGTCACCGCCGTACAGTCTGGTTACAGCCCTGCTCACACCTCCAAGTGTGTCCTAACCTAACAACCACGATGGTATTACTCTAACATGAGGGAGGGTACAATTCTAGCTGCTTTGCACTACAGAATTCACTATTCTGAACCTACTGTATGGAAACTGGCCATACTCTTGGTCCTCACAAATACAATATTGCAAAACTACTTTCAACACAAGCATACAACTATCTTCAAGGCTCATAAGCAATAGCAACTGCTTGTCGATATTGAGAAGGGTATCATTGTAGACTGGATCGAAGACTGTAATGATAAAGGCATTTCTCTTTATCAAAGACATGTTTCAAATATAGTCTACCAGCCACGTAAGATAAAGGAAAACATAAGAAAAATTGGAACACCTTGGGTTGATCAATTTATTACAAAACATCCAGAGATCCAATTCAAGGTGGGAAAGATCTTAGACAAGTGATAGTCACTCACATCCAATTCAGAAATCTTCAAGCAGCAGCCCAATCGCTACTGTAATATGCACTGCAACTGCTATATTAAGCCTAAGAACATATCGAATACCAATGAGAAGGGACTTGCACTAGATTTGGGAGATGGTAGGACAATTCCATACCATACTGATAGGAAGACCCCCAGGATCATGCGGCATGGAAAGCACTTCTAGGTTACTATGATTGAAGCCATTTCTAGAAATAGGAAGTTAATTTCACCTCCTATTATTTATACCTTTAATGCCTATTTGATGTGCCACTATAGTATTATCAATTCTGTGAAGAATACTGATGCCTACTTTACATACTCCAAAGCTAGATAAACCACAACTGAGATTACATTTGACTAGTTGATAAAGATATTTGAACCCAATACAAGGCCAAAAGATAGTATCAATGATTATTGAATCCTTGTTTCAGATAGACACAGCTCTCATGTGAATAATATTGAGTTCATAGAGTACTGCATTAAGATAAATATCTACCTGATTTGCCTTCCCACCCATACAACTTATGTTCTTCAACCCTTGGATATTGAAATCTTCTGCCTGATAGGAACCAGTTATTTGAAAGAGTTGGGAGACTTTCTCTGTGACTATGGTCCCAATTGGGCAATACACAAAGATGACTTTTATCCAATATACCATAAGGTAACAGGTAAGATCATGAATGAGAGAAACATCTTATCAGCCTGGCATGCAAGTGGCATAATTCTTATTTACCAGCAGAGAGTTTTAACTCATTTTGGGGTTCAAATAAGTACCCCTCAATTGAAAACTATTAATAATTGTTCTGGACTCCTGTCTCTTCCCACATGTGCAAAGGCATTATCTGAGCTTGATAGAATCAAGGAGACCAACAGATTTGGATTCCCTAGTGAAGGCCATACTCTTCTGAGCATAGCTTTAGACTTGTGCAGTAATACAAATATATAATCTGTTCTTGATACAGCAACTATTACCAGGCTTCAAGCTGTCAAGCATAGCACTACTCACTACTGACAAATTAGTAAGGGTGGGCTAATACTTCACACCTCAGTGCTTGCAAAGCTCTATATGATGTGTGAAAGTAATAATATATACAAAATAGAATTGGCTGTAAAGAAACCAGTCTCATGACAGCAACAGAAGACGAAACTACAAGCCATTATAATGGAAGGAAAGGCAAGAGCTCTGCTAAGTGCTGCTGAAGATATAGAGATCTCAGATAAACTAGAGGATGAGATAGACTGCAATGAGTCTACTAAACTAGATTGTACAAAATCTCTTATTCTGGCATATTTTCAAACCAATAGCTTATATTTTCTAGGTGGCAAATCTGATTTCTGACAACACAGGTCCAAGCATCATCTGCTCCCAGCACTCCTTCTGCAAAATAGTTAACTATCAAGTTATTTTAAGCTCTGATTCTGAGAGGAATAGTGATTGAGTCATGAACTATCACTTTGGGGTCTCAACACTACAGTTTCTATTATTACAAAATTAGTTTTCATGTACATCATGTAATAATTAGTGCCTTTATGATACAAACTATGAGACCAACAGAGTTAATATTGAGTTGGTGGTTGCAATTTTTAATGTTTCTGCAAGTAGCTGGAAACTGACCCATTACTAGGGGGTGACCCATAACTAGATATAATACGCTAGGACTCACCATTACTCCAATTTTAAAATCAAATATATTTCAACAAGATAAGAGGATACTCTATCATATACCATAGGCTCAGAACCATGTAGTCATTTTTGTGGTTGCTGGCAATTGTTACCTTTTTTGCATAAATGCACCCATATACCCATAATCTAGTTACGCGTACAGCCACCCATCCAAGGAAATATCTATGCGTCATACATGGTTGCATACATGAGTCACACCGACTCAGTTATACCACCGTACAGGATAAGGAAATCGTACATTTTAACAACACTACTCTGTGGTGGACAAAATTGTATGGAATCATCTCTCATCTTCGACTAACGAGCTAGATCACAAATCATCACTCTTCTCCTCAATTTCTGACGAACCCTAAACCTGCCGCGCACGTTCGTTCCTCCCCTTGGTCTGCTATACTAGCACGCTACGCCGGGTATACTCAATACACTCTCGGTTCTCACCAGACCTGCCCCTTTGATGCTTCCCTCCGATGCCACCTCTCATCCACCCCCCACACCCCCACAGTGCCCATGCCATCGAACTCGCGGGCATCGTGTCAGTTTTCTGCACAAAAAAAATAGAAGGAAAAAAAGGGTGGAGCGATCTATTGTTACACATAGTTGTTCCAGATTTTAGGGGTTCTCGGATTGGATGGAAGTTTCATAATCTCCAACCCCCTCCCGCATAGAAAACATATCATACTATACACAGTGTCCAGGATCATCTTATGCTAGTCGAGTGTTTAATGTTACCGCTGCTCCGACCAGCGATCAAATGTTCCTCTTCCTCTCTGATACCCTTCCAATCATCACCCCCACTACCCGTAGGGTTAGCAACTTATACCGCTCTAGATCGGAGTTGATTACTACCAACGGAGATTCGGAATCCAGGAGGGTGTCTAACCCCCCGCCCCCTTATGCGAGAATTGCGGGTGTCTCCATAGAGACTTAGTAATTGAGAGAGAAAATCCATTACTAAGTATCAGGCTGCATATTTTAATTTTTAGGTCATTGCTTTCGTCATTTATGTGCTGCTCCGGCTCCTATCCCGCCCTTCATGGAATGGTGGTGAATTCTCACTCCTCAATTATCTCCTGAATCTGGAGCTTTCGCAAGGATATTTGGTCCGCCACCTTGCTCTTCCGGAGGTTTTGTCGTCCTTGGTATCACAGTTTACTCAGGATTTTGGCCACCAAGGTCAATGTGGTGCTGCTTTCTATTGTCTTGCCCTCTTTTGGATCTATTCTGGATGTTGCCTAAATATGGCTACCCCGGTAACCCCCCCTCCACTCCGCGGATCTAGCGCTTGGTTTTCGGATGTCATACAACCTGCACTGTTTATTTGGGAGAGATTAGGGTGTTTGCCTGCCTGTGCGGTCGCCGGGAAAAAGTCCTGGTGAAGCGAAACTTCACTTTGGCCGCATATCTGTTCTCCTAGACGGCGGGGAACTGCATAATTGGTGGTAAGCATGGGTAGGGGGAATGTTCAAGACATAAACAGAAACCCCAC
This sequence comes from Tuber magnatum, assembly GCA_003182015.1. Classification (NCBI taxonomy): domain Eukaryota; kingdom Fungi; phylum Ascomycota; class Pezizomycetes; order Pezizales; family Tuberaceae; genus Tuber; species Tuber magnatum. The sequence goes on along the minus strand of PYWC01000027.1, from coordinate 813,725 downwards.
CTTACCATGACCTTCGCCTATGATAGTGACTACCGAGCAAGCGGGGAAAAGATTTTGTGCAGTCAAGCTCCACCTCCACTATCTTCCGGACCCTGCCTTCCCCCTTCCTATATAGGAACGTCAGACCGGTGTTAAACACCACAAGCAATACGAGAATCTCACAATCCTACCCTACTATTGAACCTGGAGCTTCACAAATATGCTGGGGTAGCCTCTTCGTAGTCTACACACCATGGCTAGCATCCTACTGCTGTCACATAAACACACCGGCACCAGCACCATTCCGCCCCCGTGCCACATCCCGCCTTGGCCTTCCGACGTTGAATACGCGTGAAGAACCGCCCCCGCCGGTAAAAAATATCGAAAATCACCGGTACTCAAAGGCATCTTTGCAACCCCCTCGGCCCACCGACCTCAAGTTCTTGTCCCTAGTGATGTTCCTTTTGTGTTTTGTTTATGTCTCATGCTGTTCAGAGGCTATCTGTTGTGTGAAGTGGCTAGTCGGCATCTCCCGGAGGTCCTCAGCTTTTTCACGGCTCCTAGACTCTGCAGATAGAGTAAGGAATCTTGGTTAGCTGGGAGCTCAGTTATATATAGTGTTCAGCAGAAGTGAGCCAAATTAAGGAAGGAGCAGGTTCGATATCTGGCAGAAACAAGTCGTCGGGGGACTTTGGCTTCTGTAAGCATAGAAGTTCTTTCTATATGAGCCACCGCTCTGCCAGATGAATAAAATAAGAAAATGGGGCATCTAGCATAAGGACAACGCAAAAATATACACAACCCTTTTTTTCTTCCCATTTCTCTTACTCCACACACTCATATCGGCAACTCATAATAACAAAAAAAAAGGGGGGGGGCTAGAAAGGGGACAAGATAAAAAGAGTGTAAGGGAGAAGGAATATATGAGAGCTCAATCCCATAGATGACATGTCTCTCCAGATATTCCTCATCTGAGTAGTCTCTGAAAGAGTGTATAGTAGAAGCCGTGTCCCCGCTGTTCCCCGGAACACACTGGCGGGGGTGTTGAATATCTAAATTGACCAAAGGTGTTCTCCATAACCCTACCTAAAGTCATCCCATATCCAAGTCAGGTATGAGCTTGGGGAAATCTCTATTGACTGACCTCATGGATGCTAGTATTGATGTATACTTCAGATTTACCCAAAAGTATTATTTCCTATATCTCTTCAAACGTTTGAATTCTAATAGCTCCTTGTCGGACAGCTCATATTAGCCACTAACCTAACCTTGGCCAAGAATGGGGTTTTCCAAAGGACATTTCGTGGGAGTCCTCAGCATATAGTCTCCTGACGTAGGGGACATGTATTCTTGGTAATGATGCACGGACTACACTATCTAGAGGTCTGGTTGTCCGCAATCTCAAACCATGAACAACAGGCTAGATTTTGAACTGATTTTGCTATGTATGATTAAGTTCATGCGGTCCCGGCCAAAACTACTGCGATTGTATGGTAGAATCTCTCATTCTCAGAAAGTCACACACCCACCTTTACATGACGTTTTCAGGTTGATAGGGATGTCCTGAGTGATTATTCAGAGTATCAAGTCTTCAACATCTCTGGAAGGTACTGACAATATCTCTTGCAAGCGATGCTTTGAAGGTGTTTAAGAGTCCATACACTCTAGCACTAGGGAAGCCTGCAACAAGGAGCCATCCATTGAATATAGTCCGCTAGTCAATCCTCGCATCCGCTACGGTGTTGAGCGCTTAAGAAGGGAGTGCTGAATTTCAAGCGCACAAATACACCCACCTCTATACTATGCTGCACCTCATTTCTGCTTTTCTGCTGGTGCCAGTGGTGTAACTTCAAAATCAGTATATGAGACAGATTCCGTGGTTGGCTGTCATGTGGGGTAGAGATTCTCACAAGATTCATTTGAAAATATGGATTGAGACTATATAGGGGTATTGCTGTCTGATGTGTCCGGGTTAAGAGATTCAAGGATACAATTGAAGTTTATGATTTTATTTTAGTTTTGAATGATATCATATCGGGGGGGTATTTTATAATAATATTATGAGGTAATTGTATATTCTATTTCTTGGACTGACGTCATAGGATTTTTAGTACTATCCACAGCAAAGCCTGAGTATATAATACATCCAGATCCAAATCTAATTTCTTGGCATAATAAAGGTCTGGATATATCTACTGCAAAGGCTCTATTGTGTCCAGCCTCATCACCTTTTACCTCTCTACATTATAGGTCACACTCGACAATCAACTGTCAAATCTATTTTTCACCACCTTATCCTATGGTATACGAGGAGGTCACGGAGCAAGTCGGGGTCCACCAGCGCAGTTGTCGAACACACCATCCAATCCCGAGAAGTCAACCCCGTCACTTCCACACCGGTAACCCTTTCCCCCGTAGAAACAACGAGGCATTCCTGGCGCGCTGGCAGAACGAAATACCGGTAACGGGAGGAAAGGGAAAGAGCAAAAGACCCAACCAACAAGGTCAAGCAAGGCCTCTTCCCAAGAAATCCTTTCAACCGATTCAGTACATAGCAGTCGTCCCGCGGCGAATGACAAAACCCGGCATAACTCAAAATCAGCATACGGTAGGAGGCGAGAAAGGATCGAGCAAATCATTTCCACTCTCTCGCGGACACGAGTTCCACCCCTCCTAGCATTATATCTTGCGTGCTGTACCAAGGTTGGGGGTTCGTGGCGCTTGGAAGCAGAGCAGAACTTACCCCTCACTGATCTCCAAACGAAAACAAAAGAGGGGAAAGGTGGATGGGTATTCCATCCCAAGTTAGTGTTACATATCCAGAACAATCAAAGGAACAATACCAATCGGTTCTCCTAGCTAGATAACTACCGGTATGGTACCGGCACTAAGTTTTACAAGCAAAGAGGGTTGGAATGGTGTCCCTCCCCGACCCCACTCCCCCCGGTGGATGTAACAAGGATTAAAGGTAACCCTTGGCGAACTCCCATCTTATGGTACTATCGAGCTTATCACCCTACCGGAATCCACGGGCCAGGACGTTTCGCAGCTGCTTCAAGGATGACCGCCGGGGCGGTAAGTATCCAGGGAGGCCAGGAATGCTTCAACTTATCCACTTGCATTTCGACACCCCCCCCCCCCCCAAAGTGCCCACTATACATAATAAGTCAAAT
>PYWC01000027.1:765118-775505 GCA_003182015.1 Tuber magnatum | reverse complement strand
AGCTATGATACGGGAGTCCGAACATTTTGCATGCGAGGCCCGGATGATAAACCGATGAGGATCTGGATTGCTTGCCAAGCCGGAAACCGAGGCGTGTATCATACCGCTGCGGTACTGTACTTGTACGAGTGGAATGGTGCGAACCAGGAAGGAGGCAGGGGGGGGGAAGGGAAAGGGAAAGGGGGAGAAACGGCTCAAACCAGATTAGTTGTATTGTTATTGCATTGCCGACACGGGCACTGCACTTTGTACTCCTGTCCTTCGTTCAATCTCTCATCACTCTACCCCTGGACCCAAACCCCCTTCTATTTCTTTCCTTGACAACCGCCGCTTCCTTTTTAAAAGCCGAGTGGGTCCCGCGCATCCTTTTCTTGTCACTTCTTCCTTCACGTACCTCATTCTTTCCTTAAGTGAAGGGATAAAAAACTATTCCCCACCCCCTCCTTTACACTGCTTCTTGTATCCCCCCTCTTCCACCTGCGGCCGGAAGAAAAGAAAGGGAGAAGAAGAAAAAAAAGAAAAAAAGAAGAAGAGAGAAAGGTGGAAATAAAAAATCAGTCAAGTACGGTTTAGACAATCCTACCGAACGCTAATTAGCAACAATGGAGACTCTCCTCAATCAATCCCGGAGGCTCTGCCCCTTCCTCAAGAAGACTTCGCCGTCTACCCTTCGTGCGCTCTCTACTAGCTCGAGTGTCAATGCTGTCGGTGGGGGAACAATGTCGAACCTTCAGATTGTCGCCCGTCGTTGCCCGGTAATGTCGAAGGCGCTTGCTGTCCAGTCGGTTCGCAACTCCGCGTTCTCCTCTTCCTCCCTCGGTTTGAGGCCGTCGGGCTTGGCTCGTGCACCCGGTTTGTCAGCTGGCCAGAAGAGATCTTACGTTGTTCCTAGCAAGCCTGCCAATATACAGGCGTCCATTCCTAAGGCTGCGGATGCTGCCACTGTTGAGTCTCTCCATATTCAGGCCGGTGTTTTTGATACTTCCAAGGGTACGGCTGCCGAGTGGCAATTGGTATCATATTATGATTTTGGAATTTGACGAGCTGATGGGATTTATTTTGATTTTAGGGATTTGCCCTCATGGGGCTGCAGCGTTGAAGGCCGCTAAGATGGCAGAGGGCATGGCTCCCCGGGCGACTGCTCGTGTTACCTGTCCGGTCAATGTGGTTCCTGCGGCTCACCGTTCCGGTAAATTCGATTACGAGGGTTTCTACGGTGCGGAACTCGAGAAGAAGCGTAAGGACAAGAGCTACCGTTATTTCAACAACATCAACCGTTTGGCGAAGCAATTTCCTCGGGCCCATTTGGAGACCCCTGATAAGCTTGTCACTGCTTGGTGCTCCAATGATTATGTAGGTCACCCCTGACAGTTGCTCTTTCCATGGGCTTTTTCTCACAATGATTGAAGTTGGGCATGGGACGCAATCCCGAAGTTATCAAGACAATACACGAGACTCTCGATATGTACGGTGCCGGAGCTGGTGGAACTAGAAATATTTCGGGTCATAATCAACACGCGATTGCTCTTGAAACGAGCATTGCAAAACTGCACGCCAAACCGGCAGCCCTTGTTTTTTCCTCTTGCTATGTGGCGAACGATGCGACTTTAGCAACACTTGGATCGAAGCTCCCTAATTGCGTGATTCTGTCCGATTCCCTTAATCACGCATCAATGATCCAAGGAATCCGTCACTCTGGTGCCAAGAAGATTGTCTTCAAACACAATGACCTTGCCGATCTTGAGGCAAAACTCGCAGCCCTCCCGTCGCATGTTCCGAAAATTATCGCTTTTGAATCCGTATACTCCATGTGTGGATCCGTTGGGCCGATTGAGAGAATTTGTGATTTGGCTGAGAAGTATGGTGCTATTACCTTTCTGGATGAAGTCCATGCTGTTGGAATGTACGGGCCACATGGTGCTGGTGTTGCGGAGCATCTTGACTTTGAGGCCCACCGTGCTGGAAAGCCGAAGCGGACTATTATGGACCGCATCGATATTATCACTGGCACCCTTGGGAAGGCATATGGTTGTGTTGGTGGGTATATTGCAGGCTCGGCAAAGATGGTTGACGCTATTCGTTCGCTTGCTCCCGGGTTCATATTCACCACCTCTCTTCCTCCAGCAATCATGGCTGGAGCAAGAGCCGCAATTGAATACCAGGCCAAATACGACGGTGACCGCATTCTCCAACAACTCCACACTCGCGCCGTTAAGGATTCTTTGGAATCTAGAGACATACCTGTAATTCCTAATCCTTCCCACATTGTCCCGGTCCTCGTCGGTGACGCGGAGATTGCCAGAGCTGCTAGCGACTCCCTCTTGGAAGACCATGGCATCTACGTTCAAGCCATCAACTACCCTACCGTTCCGGTTGGCCAGGAGCGTCTCCGTATCACTCCGACTCCTGGCCACACTCGAAGCTACCGTGATCATCTCGTCAGCGCTCTCGAGTCGGTCTGGAACACTCTTGGCGTCAAGCGTACTAGTGATTGGAGAGCTGAAGGCGGCCTTTGCGGCGTTGGTGTCGACGGCATGAGACAGCAAAACATCTGGTCCGATGAACAACTCGGTATTTCTGTCCGGAGCGCCATCACCTCGACCGTCAACATGAAGACTGGAGGAAAGGTTGCGATCGATAGCATCCTGGAGAGAGAGATGGGCCGAGGGGTTTCAACGATTGCCTGAGGTTGTCCTCGCTTGCTGTGTTTGTGGGGGTAATTGTGATGGCGGTTGGGATCATTGGTTAGATGTTGGTAGTTATTTATTTAGTTCCTGTTTACCCACCGCGGGAATAATAAATTCTATACATGGCCATCAAAGATATTGTATCACCATTAACGTGGAAGGGGGACAATGAACATGGGAGTTCAATGAACAGACCAAAAAAAAAAAAATCGTCGTGTGCTAAGATATTTAGTGTACTGTTTGTTGAACCCCCTCTTATATTAACATTCATTTGAATCCCGAACAGGGTTTTCCGTGCACGGAGAGCAAAAGACTTTCAGTTTGTTCGGATGATGAGTACTTTTGTGGTCTATCCGGTCATTGCCTACCTACGCCAATCACGAATACCAGACGAGGGGAATTCGAGATTGGCGACGGTGATTCGTGCCCTGGATCTTCACCCTCTAAGCCTCCGGGTGGCGTACCGAGTGCCGGTGGAGTGTCGGACGGGCGCGTGCCCGCCTCATCCACATCTGTTTAGCCAAGCCATAGTCCAGGAGTACGAGTAAAGTGTTTAAATAACACCGTAATATGGGTCAAGTAAATAGCCTACGAGTACAGTGCACTGCAACAAATTGCGCTGACAACTTTAGTGACGCGGCCGGTAGATGCTCCGTCTTGTAGTATAGACCTCTCTCTGCGCTGTACTGTACCCGTACTGTAGCTATTAATAAGGAAGAATGCTCCCACCAACCAACACCTTACTGCATCGTACTTGTGCAATACCGAAAAACTCGTATCTCGCGCTATAAGATCCGATGCCGGGTAATGATTGTTACAGGGGTTCACATGGGGGGGGGAAGGGCGGGCAAGTTGGGCCCGGGATATTTTTGTAAGCAATGCGGGGGGTTGACTGTGTATTTGAGGGTTTGGATTTGGATATATTTTCCTATTTGTCATGTGTATACGGTATCATACCCTCCCGCCCTCTTAAGTCGCCAGTGAGATCTAAATTAATTTTGTATTACTGAATTGGCTGGTATCATAGCGTCTGGGNGGGGGGGCAAGTTACTGTACGGTACAGTACTGTATCGTACCCTGCCCTCTATAAACTTAAGGTTTGAACGCTAACCTCATGATGGGCGAGTGCCGGCCAGTCGCGGGGTTATAGAACAACTGAGGACAGGTTAGCGATAACCGAGTCATCCGCCTGGGGAAAACGCTTAAGTGTAGCGCACCTGAACAGACTAAAAGCCTGTTTTCGCCCGTGCTGTACTGATTGTCAATTTGCTTAGGCTTCGAGGGACGTAAGTGGGATTGGGGATGTTGTCCATATCGTGGTTTCCCCCCAGAGGTACTCATCCGAGATTTACTCTGCTGTCTCGGTTAGTTGGTTTAGCGATAATATTGGGCCCTGAATTGTCTTGGGTACTACGGAATGGCTATGCAGACTGATTTAGTCATTGGATTGCTGCTCGAGCGCTCGAGTTCGCTGATGAGTGGCGCGCCCCTTGGGTAAAAGTAACCTACTAGAGGTAGGACGAAAGTATTGGGACAAATAGGGGGATATAGAGGGCCGGTGCAAAAGTTCTCTCATTCGTATAGATTGGGGCTTTTGGATACCTACAGTAAGGAGGAAGATAACACTAATTTTTTAATAGCCAAGCTGGTATCTGGGCACCGTTTCTCGTCTTCGCACAGACATCCACCCTCCTCATGTGTCCCCAATAACGTACCTGACGGCACAGCGAAAAGTGCGGTGCGACGAAAAATTTCAGCGAGCGATACCCCAAATATTCAACAAAATAGCTCCAGAGAATGACAGTCAGGATTGATTGATTCCTAAGCAGTTAGAAAGAGCCGGTTCCTTAGCGGTTGCTTTACAGTTTTTACAAAGCATATTACACACTCACCAAAAATTTCCCCATGCAGTATTCTTCGCTATACCGTCAGGTACGGTACTTCACGCCTGACCCACGTACTCCTCGATCGTTTGGAAGGTTGGTGGAGGTGGTGGTGAATTTAGATATAGCAACCTACCGGTACTGTGACACCGCACTGGGCTGGACTGTGCGAGTGCTGTTCTGGATTTAGCGATCCCGATGGATATCGGAAAGTATGTCCACTAGCTTCGCAGGACCTGGTAACTTGCGGGGCTGGTGAGTGTGATGCGCAAGTTAGGTGGTATGCAGGTCTTTCAATTGTTTCATTCGTTAGGCTTGATGTACTGTACCGGTGTGCCTTTATACTGTATTATACCGGGCTAGCCCATTCTACCACAAGCACTCGAGAGTCTGTTCATGGGAGTGCAGGACTTGCATCCCACTGTACTCAGGTATCATACATGTACAGTACTATAGTGTGCCACAAGAAAGCACTTAAAGAGGTGTGAATTTCCTGCTGCAGATGCTGTAGGCGGAGACAGGGTGTCGGAACGATCAGCCAGAGATTGATTGGACGGCCCTGACGTATCCATGAGGTTCCACAAATCACCCCGCTTTTCTTCAGCCCTCAGCCCTCGGGGATTCACCGCCCATCATCATCAACAATATCCTAAGCAACAAAACACTTAAAATGGCTCAATATTTCAGCGATAACAACAACTCTTTGAATACGATCTACGTGTCGAATAGCTTTACTGTTGCCGATGACCGACCCAATATCTTGGCCTGGCTATCCCCGCTGGACCCCAGGTTACGGCGTCAAGACATTCGAGACCGCAGAGTTGAAAATATAGGGGAATGACTCTTAGAAAGGGAGGAGTTTAGAAACTGATGCGTGGGTGGTGGGGGATGCGAATCCGATAGGGCCGTTTTGTTTTGCTACGGGAAACCAGGTGTTGGTAAGACTTTTATTAGGTGATATATAGACGATCCTCGGAGGGTGGGAGAAGCGAGGCAAGTTCTGACAAGCTGCGATGTTAGCTCATTAGTGATAGACAGCCTGTGTGACCAGACGAGAGGACAAAATGCCACCGTTGCATGTTTTTATTTTGACTTCGCGCCCTAGAAGGAGCAAGCCTTCACAAGCGTGCTGCGCGCCCTGCTGAAACAGCTTGTTGGCGGACTGGAGGTGGCGCCGAAGGAGATATTGACAGCATACCAAGACTGGAGAAATGCTATTGGCAGGCGGGAACCAGGGCTTTCCGATATAGTGAAGATGCCGCAGACCACATCTTCCAAAAAGCGCACCTTCATATGCATCGACGCTCTTGATGAATGTGCAGCACGACATCGAGTCAAGCTTCTTGATTCGCTTTGTCGAATTCTCGAAAAGTCTCCCGGCACTCGAATATTCGTGACTGGAAGACCGCACATTCGACCTGAGATCGGAAGGCGTCTTGCTGGAAGTGTGACGAGTGTATCCATAAGTCCCAAGAGGGAGGATATTACTAGATATCTTCATACTAGGCTGGACGAGGACACAAACCCGGATGCAATCGACAGTAGTCTGGAGGCAGACATCTTGAGGAAAATTCCACAAGATATCTCCGAGATGTAGGTAGAAGCAACAACAGTGTGGAAACCACCTCGAGCTATTCACTGATAGATACATATCTAGATTCCTGTTGGTCTCGCTCAATATCCATGCGATCTTTCAAGAAACCACGATCCGTCGCCGGCGACGAAGGCTCGGCGCAATGGCCGATGGCTTGGGGTTGGGGTTGGCGGATGTTTATGGTGCAACGCTGGATCGTATTAAGGGACTGGGTGGGGAGAACTCGAGGCTCGGAATCGCGGCTTTGATGTGGATCTCTCACTCGGAGCGGCCCTTAAGTTCCTGTTGTAATGTGCACCGGTTAGAAGATCAACGATCCTTCTTCAGACTGTATTCAACTACTGCTTCCCGGAAGAACATGAGACTAATATACTACATGAATTCAGCAGTCACTCCAAATGTGCTATCTGTGCCGAGGGGATTATATCCCAAACGGTATGCACTAGTGAAGGCCTCATCTCGGTACCAATTGCAGGAGTACCACAGGTCTCACTAGCTGGATCTAGAGAAGCTGCTGTTTCCAACACCCCTGCCCTTCGAAAGATCCATAAATAATACTTGAGCAAGATCTGAAGAGAAAAGAAAGAAAGAAAAAAAAGCCAAACAGAAAGTCAAAGTTTCTCTCAAGTGCTTTTAAGTAACCTCATTAAAAACCTCCCTCGATCCTCTTGGTTCTTAGGCAGCTTAAGGGCAGGAAAAGAGTATTACACACTGATCAATGTGGGGAAACTAATGAAATGAGATAAAAGAGATAAAGAACAAAAAAAAGAATTGTAGTTCCACAATGGCTACCTGCCAGTGCAGCCCTTACTTCGCCATTGCAGGTCTTAATGCCAGTTGCCTTAATCCCGCTGCGGTCACATGCCTCTAATGAGAAGTCCGTGACAGTGCCTTGATCATGATGTCTGCGATCATGTGCTCGGTTGTGTAGTGAGTGATCATAATCTTCTTTTCTTGTACTGTATCTGAGGTAAAGTGTCATTTAATATCGATATGCTTGGTACGCTCAAGGAATCGAGGTCGATTTGTAAGGTCTATTGCACTCTGGTTATCTATGTTGATCAGAGTTGGAGGTAATGTAAGTTTTCCACTTAGCTCTGAATAAAGTCTACAAAGCCATATGGCCTCCTTTGTAGTTTCTGAACTTGCAACACATTCAGATTCAGTTGTGGACAGTACTACGATAAACTGCTTCTTTGACAGCCAGGATATGGCTCCTCCCGCTATAAGAAAGACAAAGCTAGCAGTTGACTTCCGATCCCGTGGGTCTCGAGCAAAATCAGCATTGCTGTGTCCCAAGAGAGAGGAGTTTGGATCATTGTCCCTAATATACTCTAGGCCTAGGTTCCTGGTAGTCTACAAGTATCGAGGTGTACATTTGGCAATACAGAGGTGATTGTGAGTAGCTTTTGTATTGTACTTGCTAAGATAGGAAACTGTACAGCCAATATCTGGTTGAGTGGCTAGTGCAACTACATAAGGCTCCCAACTAAGGACTGATAGAATTTCTGATCTGCTGCAGAGACTACATCCTCTATATCATGACTTCATGAATCAGGTTCTAAGGGAGTTTGAACTGGATTGCAGTACTCCATTTGAAATTGGCGAAGTGTAGTGTCAATAAACTGTGACTAGAATAGAGTAATTAAGCCACCTGATTGGCTTATATTAATACTCAGAAATCGTTTTGCTCTTCCAAGATCTGTGATCTGATACTCTTGCTTTAGATGAGTCTTAATACTTTCAACCCCAGAAGCTGATTCTGAGACCAGAAGTATATCATCAATATACAGAAGCAAGAAAACACCAGGCTCTGATATGTAGATATTCGGATCGTAGGATGAGTGCTGGAATCCTATTGTTTTCAGATAGGTATCGATCTCCTTGTACCACAGAAGCGGAGTCTGTTTGAGACTATAAAGTGCCTTGAGCAGTTGGCAGATGGTCAAACTTGTTGCTCGGTTCTCTACAACTGAAGGATCAAGCTACTCAATGCCTTTTGGAAGTTCTATATACTCTCTTTTATCAATAAAGGGGTTTAGAAATACTCCAACAATATCCATATGATAAGTATAATATTTGTACTCTCCTGCCTGTGCAAGCAACCTCCTTGGACTCGTAAGCCTGACCACTGGAGCAAAGGTCTCACCATAGACCGCCTACTTGTATCCTTTAATTACCAGCCTAGCTTTTGTCTTCCTTGTACCATCCCTAAGAGTCTTCAACCTATAGACCTATTTACATCTAATCACCTGCTTGCCAGCTACTGTAATATCATCTGTGGCTTTCTCATATCTCCATGTACCATGCCTGCACAGGCTTTCAAATTCCTCACACATGGCCTTCCACTAGTGTTGATATTGAACTGGTTCATTGTAGGTAAGAGGGTCATCACCCTCTACTATAGAAGGTAGAGTACTGTCTGCAAGCACTGCAGTAACTTTGGAGCTTAGCCTACCCAAGTACCCTAGCACTCCTACTGCAGGTGCAGTATTTAGCTCTGTACACATCTCATGTGTTATCCGATGAGGAGGTCATGATTGGGCCTTTTCTGCCACTGTCACCACTGCAGTAACTTTGCTGCTTGGTATCGTTTCTTGATCTTGCTCCTCCACAGGATAGGCAATTCTTGTAATGGAGTCTTTATCTATGCTTTGATCTGGTTCATCAAATTCCTCTTCCTCAGTAAGTCCTCCTTCCTATATCTCAATAATCTCTGCTCTTTCTGACAGTATGGTACTAAAGATGTCTTCAGACTGTAGCAGAGTATATACCTGTCTAGATTCATTAAACGTAACATCTAAGGCATGAATCATGATCTTTTGTTCACAGTCCCACAATCTTCAGATTGTAGTGGAAGCTGTATAGCCTATTATAATACAGCACTTGGATCTATCTCCCAATTTGCATTCTTTCTGTGGTGCCTTAGGTATCCGCTTATAGGCTATACAGCCAAATCTCTTCAGGTAGTCTAGTGACTGTTTCATTCCATAGAGCATCACATAAGGAGACTTGTGCCCAATTGTATGTGATGGAGATACAGAGTGGAGGTAGACTACTGTATTAACAGTTTCTGCCCAGAGAGTAGTTAGAAGACAGATATCTAGCATTATAGCTCTTGCCTTATAGAGAATAGTCTATATCATCCTTTTACTAATTCTACTCTTATGTTGAGAGTATGAAGGAGCTGTTTGGAATTATATACCAGTCACTTTAAGGATTCTGCAGAATAAGGCATTGTCATATTCTTGCTTACCATTGTTATACCTGAACTGAGATATTTCCCACTTGGAGAAGACTTTCTAAAATCTTTTCTGGAACTCATGGAAGCTACCAGTTACCTGCATAGGCTCTTTTGTATGCAGAAAGTAAACCCAGCAAGAGTGAGTATAATGATCAAGATATAGTATGAAATATTGGGCACCTGAGAAGGATGGGGAGTTGAAAGGGCTGCACAGATCAGAATAGACCGAACGGCACTGAAATGGAGGTGTCGTAGCCGACTATGTCATAACTGCTCAGGTTCCTGACTGATCCTAGGAACTGTAGTAACTAAGATATTACTATTGGCTTCGAGAGGATGAGACAGACTTCTAGATCCTACTATAGTATATGTATGATTTGGTGGTTTTGGAACTGGCAAAATTTCTTCCTTCCTCAGCTTTGGAAAAGGATGACCCTGTAGTTTCTACAAACCACTTTGTCGCTGGGCTATAGGAATCAGTTTGGAGCCAAGGTGCTGACGAGAGATATAACAGATACCTTCATGGAAGACAATTGCAAATTCGCTGGACAGACCGCTGACCAACAAGAGGGAAAATCTCATTTCTGGGAAATTGAGCATTTCAATTTCAATGAAATAAGACTAATTCAAAAGAAGCTGAATTGTAACCGGTACGGGTTACTAGGATTTTATGTTTGGTTTCACAGTATCATTTGATACTTGTAGTGTTTTGTGTGCTATCGGTTGATACACACATTGTTTTATGTTTGGTTTCACAGTATCGTTTGATACTTGGAGTGTTTTGTGTGCTATCGGTTGATACACACAATGTTTTGCAATATCGCTCATACTGGAGATAAGCGATATGCTGTATTTAAACACCGCTGATTCCCGCGATGGAAACAGCAGACTTCGACAGACAGTATTCTTAAATACACTTGGTTGAATGGTTACTTCTTTGATCTCCTATTACACCCCGTTCGAAGCCTCCTTTAGCAAG
>PYWC01000027.1:734006-752198 GCA_003182015.1 Tuber magnatum | reverse complement strand
TTGTTTTATGTTTGGTTTTACAGTATTGCTTGATACTTGTATCATTTCGTGTGCTATCGGTTGATACATACAATGTTTTGCAATATCGCTCATACTGGAGATAAGCGATATGCTGTATTTAAAGACCGCTGATTCCCGCAATGGAAACAGCAGACTTCGACAGACAGTATTCTTAAATACACTTGGTTGAACGGTTACTTCTTTGATCTCCTATTATACCCCGTTCGAAGCCTCCTTTAGCAAGCAGTGCTCGCTTCGCGTTGATCACGAAACCATCTGCTCCTATCATACCGCTACGTGACTAGGGCCTGGCGCGAACACGTTACGTGAATAGTGCCTCTTGCTTTTGCCAAGATCTTGCTACCATTTCCCATCACAATTGCAATCAGTTTTGTCAGAGCTTTCAGACAACAGAATGCCTGATGGTTTGAACAGATGTGATGGCTTGCTCCAGAGTCTACAACCCAAGTTTTTGTTGAGTTTTTACCTTTCCTGCTAGTTGCTCTTAAAGCAGTAGGTTCTTCGGTATTCACAGTTGCACATGATACTGCGAAGTGTGCTTCTTTCTAACTTCTACTCTTTTGGTTCTCTGCCTGGATTCTCAAGTGGCACTCCCTTTGAGAGTGGTCTCTCCAAGTACAGTACCAGCACTCAATTCCAATCCAGTTATTGCTGCTCCAAGTGCCACTTCCTGGCTTGGATTACCCTTGATTTGTATGAAATTGCCCTCTACCTCTTCCTCTTCCCTGGCTTCTGAAGTCAGAACCAGTTCTATATCGCTGGTGGTTTCCACAAGACCTGGCAATGAATGCAGCTGTGCTATTGATTGCAAGTAAGGCACTATTTACCAAATCTGCAGAACTCGATCCTACAGCTTGAACCTTTCCATTTAAGAGCTCAGCTTCTTGCTCCACAATTCTAGTAATAAAATCCTTAGCTGTCAAGTTTGGATCATGCGACATTATCTGAACAATTGCATCATAACTATTCAGAAGGTCAGGAACTAGCTGGTAAATGAAGGTTGAATCAGTAACCTCCTCAGTAGACCCTGCAAATTGATGGTGGAGCTTGTTTAACTTAGTGATGAAGGCAGTAACTGATTCAAACTGAGATAGAAGCAGCTGATTGAAACATACTGGGAGAGCAAATCTTTCAGCTTGGGAGGCTGCAGAATCATATTTTGCCTTCAATGTTTACCACATACTCCATGGCTCCTTTGAGAGACTGATCTGTTGGTGGGCAGCTAACCAACAGAAGGTAAAGATCATGATTCTAGTCTTAACATGCCATTCTTTCCAAGAAGCATGTCGGAGAGCTGGAATTGCAGGTGGTCCAAGTTCTTCCTACATAATGATGCCAAATGCCCTTGCCACTTCAAGGAATGCTTAGAAGTCCTGGGACCAGCAATAATAGTTGTTCAGGAGAAGAACATGCATTTAGCCATATTTACACCTGTAGGTATTCTCAGAGGTGATACTGTTGACTGTTGGGTTAAGAGGATTATCTGACATCATGATTGAGGTCTGTTAATGATAATGTCGTTAGGGCAATGTGGTTGACAATTCTTGAGACTGGATGTGTGCACAGAACCTGTTGTAATGTGCACCAGTTAGAAGATCAATGATCCTTCTTCAGACTGTATTCAACTACTGCTTCCCAGAAGAACATGAGACCAATATACTACATGAATTCAGCAGTCACTCCAAATGTGCTATCTGTGCAGAGGGGATTATATCCCAAACAGTATGCACTAGTGAAGGTCTCATCTCGGTACCGATTGCAGGAGTACCACAGGTCTCGCTAGCTAGATCTAGAGAAGCCGCTATTTCCAACAGTTCCGATCAACTGTGTCACGCACTAGCGGTGGAAATAAGGTCACCGAGTCTCGATGCCGATAATGTCCCTTC
This sequence comes from Tuber magnatum, assembly GCA_003182015.1. Classification (NCBI taxonomy): domain Eukaryota; kingdom Fungi; phylum Ascomycota; class Pezizomycetes; order Pezizales; family Tuberaceae; genus Tuber; species Tuber magnatum. The sequence continues at coordinate 750,291 of PYWC01000027.1, read as the reverse complement.
AATGGGGCTATTGCTAACCTGTTGCCAAGGACTTGTTGTGGTAGACAAGGAGGCCTCCACTGTCTGGTTAATCCACTTTACCCTTCAAGAGTACCTCCGGGCTCACCCCGAGCTCTTTGGCTCATCCCACTCGACAATTGCAGAAACCTGCCTAAGTTATCTAAATTCGCAGCAGGTTAAGACTCTTTCGACCAGCCCCACTCCTGATCTCCGAATCACACCCTTTCTCGAATATTCTTCTCTATATTGGGGAGTCCGCGCAAGAAGGGGTCTTTCGGATTGCTCGAAGCTTCTTGCACTGAAATTATTTGACGATTACAAGCACCATATATCCATTGAGGTTCTCTTGAAATCACAGATATCGTATTTGTGCACTGTTGATTTTGATAAACTTTCCCTGTTCACCGGCCTGCACTGCGCATCCTTCTTCGGGATTGTTGAGATTGTAGCTAGTTTGGTAGAGGTGGAAGGTTGTGATATGAACGAGGAAGACTGTGTGGGAGATACACCTCTCGTGTGGGCCGCTTTCAATGGGCACGAGGGAGTGGTAGAAACACTACTCAGACGGGACGGCATCAACCCCGACAGACCAGATAAGCACGGCAGAACACCACTTGGTTGTGCTGCTGCGGTTGGGCACGAGAAAGTAGTGAAAATACTCCTCGGGCGGGACGACGTCAACCCCGACAAACCAGATAACGATGGCCGTACGCCACTTTGTTGTGCTGCTTCGAATGGGTGCGAGGGAGTGGTGGAAATACTGCTCAGACGGGGCAACGTTGACCCTGACAAACCGGATAACTACGGCCTAACACCACTCCTCTGTGCTGCTGAGTATGGGCGTGGGGGAGTTGTCAAAATGCTACTTGGGCGAGACGACGTCAACCCCTACACATAGGGTGAATTAGACCGGACGCCGCTCCGGAGGGCTATTGAGTGTGTCCGTGCCGGTGTGGTAGCGCTACTACAGCCCCTGGCCTTTGTTACCGCCGACACGGCCTAAGTCCGGGGAGGTATCGTCCCCCTCATTGCCCCCGGGCATGATACAACCTATGCGCCATTCCCGCAAGCGCCGCAATAGCTCCCTAAATATGCCCATGGCCGCCATTGCCTCCCTCCTCCAGCCCATCGAGATGTTGGCTTGGGGTAATTTCCGTTTTTAGTTTTCTTCCAGGGCACCGTATGTGCTCGGGTATAGGAGAAATGTGCTAGGACGTTGTAATTCCCTTTCACAGTAAAGCGCTGTGTATTTTCTTATTTCTTGTCTCAGCTAGGAGCTGATTTTGAGGTGATTTCCCTACCTCTATCCTGGAGGGGGAATTCCAACGACACACCTCTGTTCTCTTGTGTTCGAGTACTTATGGTAAGCTGGCTGTAAAGGCTTAGCTTAAAACTTTTCTTTTGGCCGAAGGAAATCAGATGCGACGGGAGTCCATATATCCGTCACACCCACCCAAACCTCTATACGAATTTTCCTATGCAATCGGGTCATGATTTATCAGTTTCCGCTTGTAATCTAGAGTTCGGCGTTACTGGCAAGCTATTTGTATTGTATTGAGATAGGCCCGTCTGGCTTGAATTTTCTAGCATGTTTGCTTCTGTTGCTCCCTGGGTGTAATTCCTCTTTGCAATTTTTTTCATTTATTTTTCTACAATTCCTTTCCCCCCCTTCCCTCGCCTCTAGAATATGGACCTGGGAGATGTTAAGATATAGAGAAAACCCGAAGTTTAGGTATTTTTGATGCTGGTGAAAAACGACCCAAAAGCAGGTTGTTGACTAAGTCATGGTGGTGACTGGTTTCCACTGCGGGCATGGTTTAGTGAAGACCGTGCTTGTATGCCAATATCTCCGGGTGTGAGCTTAAAGGTGAGGTTGGGGGGCTGCCCACACTTCTTAGTCTTGCTCGTCAAGCGGCGAGTTCCCCAGCCATGAAATTAGCTCTCATACTGCGGGTACTGTACAGATACAGCACAATATCATACCAGAAAAACCCGAAAAAGTCTGTGCGCAATCAAACCCTCCTTGCATGGCCTTGGGCGCAGATCCTCTGCATGGTGTATCATTTCGGGGGGCAGTACTCGGCCTACGCTGGCACATTCCCCCCAGCCTGCCCACACCTAGAGCAGTCCCCCGAACGCGCCCCCCAAGTCGCTTCCCCGAAGGGGCACAACAACTGTTGTTGCGGTCTCTGCTTCTTTTGGCCATTAATTCGGTGGGTGGCTCAAATGCTTGATATCCCTACCTGCATCCTTCGGCGCACAGTGAGTTTTTCGAGTTTATATGATATCCTTCCCCAACTTGTTAAAGCGATTGAACAGCTCACAATGCTGCTCAATATCAATTTCGGGGGGGGTCCCGGTATATCCCATCCTCCCGGACTCTCTTTGGGCCCCACAATGCGTTCCTTCTCAGGGAATTCAGTCCGATGCTCGGGTCGGTCTCGAGAACTCATATAATCTCCACGGCCAGGCAGGGAAACTTTGACATGTCCTGGGAGACTACTATTCGGGCAATACCGTACACTACCATATTTGCAATCAACTGATACCCTACCATAAGTTACATCTGTCGGGCGCAATACAGGAAAATTGTACCTGGGGCTTCAGGTTCCATCACGGGCAATGGTGTCTTTTACCATTGGAGTCTATGTTGTGAATAGAGCTGTTAGATCAAGTTTCCCCATAACATGCGGGGTTTAGATCGCTAACTGCGGATATTGGTGGGTGGTTGGGCAAAAGACTTAAAGATCGGGCTTTGGAAACGTACGAGGAGGGTTGGGGGCTTGCGGGAGGATGAGCTGGGGTGGATCCATGATATTCCTATCTGCAATGCCCGGGCTGATTGTGTGTTTATGGACCTAAATTTGGGTTTCTTTCCTTTTCTATAAGCCATGTGTAAACCCTCCTCCCCACACATCTCCGCTGCGATCAGAAGTGTTTTTATACTAGCGTGGCTAACAGCGTCTGGCGGGTTTGCCGTACTGTAACGCGCAGTGCCGTGTCCCATGGTGCGCCATGTAAACAGAGTTCGAACACAAAGTCTAGACGAGTGATAGGCTGTGCCGGCACTATAGAACAACTGAAGAAATACCGTAGCGGCGCTAACTAGGTTACCAGCTTGGCGATAATAGCGCTCAAGTGTAGCAGTATGTATGAGCATGCTGAAACAAGGTTAAGTGTTTATTTTTTTTGCCCGTGCCGCGCTGGTCGTGGCAGTTTTGTTATCCATGGGAGGCACGGGATCTAGAAGGTGCCCGCCATATGATAACTTCTTTTAGAACCGTTCACCAGAGATCCACCCCACTGTCTTGGGATGTTAGTTTAATGATAAATCTTAGATCCCAAATTATCCCAGGCTTTGATAGAAGTCTATTCATCGGCATATTCGGCGACACTTTGAAGTCACTGCTTAGGTTGGCCGCGAGCTGTATTTGGTTTCGAAAGCCTACTGCTCGGTCATTCGGAAGATGGGGGGGAAGACGGTGAATGTAACAACTCACGTTGGCACCGCGCTGTACTGGGCTTGGCGATCCCGGTGGACCTAGGGGGGTGTTTCCCACACCTTCCCGAAACCTAGTATGAGGTTGTGGGAGGAGTATTCGGGTCTATATTAACCTCATAGGGAACTGTTCTACGATACTTTGGGTTGGGCGATACATCAATTTTCCAGCTGGTTCATCAACTAGGCTTGAGGTAAGTTATTTGTGTATTATATAAGACACTGATCTAGCCGATTCACCTTGGCATTCTGAGGTGTTGGTTCATCTGAGTGGATTTAGTTTATGCAGTGCCACAGGATAGCGCTCAAAGAGGTGTGGCATTTTTACAGAGGCAGTAGGCACCGGGGGGGGGGCGTTGTTGGTGCGAGTTTGGGGAGATTGATTGGATGGTCCGGAGGTCTCCGCGAGGTTCCACAAAAGACCCCGCTTTTTCATCGGCCCCCAGCAATTCCAGTCGTCGTCGACTGACTCCATCATCCATCATCAACAATATCCTAAGAAACAAAACACATAAAATGGCTCAATCTTTCAGCAATAATATCAACTCTTTCAACACGATTATAGTGTCGAATACATTTGCCGTTGCCGATGAGCGATCTAATATCCTGGCCTGGCTATCCCCACTAGATCCTAAATTACGGCATCAAGACATTCGGGACCACCGGGTCGAAGATATAGGGGAATGGCTCTTACAAACCGAAGAATTCAGAAACTGGTACGCCGGTAGTGAGGGATGTGAATCCGATGACGCGGTTTTGTTTTGCTATGGGGACCCGGGGGTTGGCAAGACTTTTATTAGGTGATAAGGACGATCCTCGGTGGATGGAAGAAACAAGGCAAGTGCTAACAAGCTATGATGTTAGCTCGTTAGTGATAGACAGCCTGTGTGATCAGGCTAGGGGACAAAATGCCACCGTTGCATGCTTTTATTTTGACTTCGCAGTCCAGAAGGAGCAAACCTCCACATGCATGCTGCGCGCCCTGCTGAAACAGCTGGTTGGTGGACTGGAGGAGGCTCCAGAGGAAATATTGAAAGCGTACCGAGACGGGAGAAATGCCATTGGTGGGCGGGAACTGGGGCTTTCTGATATTGTGAAGATGTTGCAGACCACCTCTTCCGAAAAGCGCACCTTCATATGCATCGACGCACTAGATGAATGTGTGGCAGGGTATCGAGTTAAGCTTCTTGATTCGCTAAACAAAATTCTCGAAAAGTCTCCAGGCACTCGAATATTTATGACTGGAAGACCGCACATTCGACCTGAAATCGGAAGGCGTCTTGCCGGAAGAGTATCGAGTGTATCCATAAGTCCCAAGAGAAATGATATCATTAGATATCTTCGTACCAGGCTAGACGAGGACACAAACCCGGACGCGATGGATAGTAGCCTGGAGGCGGATATCCTGAAGAAAATTCCTGAAGATATCTCCGAGATGTACGTGGAGGGGACAGCACTGGGAAGCTATTCCGGGTTACCCGCTGACAGACATATCTAGATTCCTGCTAGTCTCACTCAATATCGATGCGATCCTTCATGAAACCACGATCCGTCGCAGGCGACAAAGGCTTAGCACAATGACCGATGGCTTGGGGTTGGGGGGTGCCTATGGTGCGACACTGGATCGGATAAAGGAACAGGGTGGGGAGAAATCGAGGCTCGGCATGGCCGCATTGATGTGGATATCTAACTCGGAGCGGCCCTTGAAGGCTGATGAACTATGTCACGCCTTAGCAGTCGAAATAGGGTCACCGAATTTCGATGCCGATAATGTCCCTTCGATAGGGATATTGCTAGCCTGTTGCCAAGGACTTGTTTCCGTAGACAAGGAGGGTTCCAGAGTCCGGCTAATCCACTTTACCCTTCAAGAGTACCTCCGGGCTCATCCCGAGCTTTTCGGTTCATCTCACTCGGCAATGGCAGAAACCTGTTTAAGTTACCTGAATTCCCAACAGGTCAAGGCTCTTTCGGCCTGCCCCTATCCTGATCTCCAAATCACACCCTTTCTCGAATATTCCTCTCTATATTGGGGAATGCACGCGAGGAGGGACCTATCAGATTGCGCGAAGCTACTTGCGCTGAAGTTGTTTGACGATTACAATAACCACGTATCCGCCAAATCCTTCTTCAAATCAGAGGGAGAGTACGCATACATTGTCGATTTCGATAAGCTTTCCATGTTCAGTGGCCTACACTATGCATCCGCCTTGGGGATTGCTAAGATTGTAGCTAGTTTGGTAGAGGTGGAAGGTTGTGATATCAACCAGGAAGACTGTGTGGGTAATACGCCCCTCGTGTGGGCTGCTCGGAATGGGCACGAGGGTGTGGTGGGAATCCTACTGCAACGGGGCAACATCAACCCCAACAAACTCGATAGGCATGGCCGAACACCGCTCTGTTGTGCGACTTGGGGTGGGCATGAGGGAGTAGTGAAAGCACTTCTCGGACGGGATGACATCGACCCCAACAAACCAGATAACGGCCGAACACCACTCTGCTATGCTGCTGAGTGTGGGCACGAGGGAGTAGTGAAAATGCTACTCGAACGGGACGACGTCGACCCCAACAAACCAGATGGGTACGGCTGGACACCACTCTGTTATGCTGCCCGGGATGGGCACGAGGGAGTGGTGAAAATACTGCTTGGACGAGGTGACGTTAACCCCGACAAACCGGATAACAGCGGTTGTACACCACTCGCGCGTGCTGCCTGGAAAAGGAACGAGGGGGTGATGAAAATACTACTGGGGCGGCACGATGTCAACCCCGACAAACCAAATAACATCGGCCAAACACCACTCTGGGGCGCTGCCCAGGATGGGCACGAGGGAGTAGTGAAATTACTCCTCGGACGGGACGACGTCAACCCCGACAAACCAGACAACCGCGGCCGAACACCGCTCTGGTGCGCTTCTGGGGGAGGGCACGAGGGAGTGGTGAAAATGCTACTCGGCCGGAGCGAGGTCAACCCCGAAAAACCAAATAGATATGGCCAAACACCGCTCTATTGTGCTGCTCAGCGTGGGCGCGAGGGAGTGGTGGAAATGCTTCTCGGACGGGGCGATGTCAACCCCGATAGACCGGATAACGACGGCAAAACACCACTTTGCTGTGCCGCCGAGTATGGGTATGTGGGTGTGGTGAAAACGCTGCTGGGACGGGAGGTCAACCCCAATATACTGGACAAATTGGGCCGAACACCACTCGGGCGGGCTACTGAGTATGGCCATGCGGGAGTGATAGCACTATTGCAGCCCCTAGCACCTGCTACCCCCAACCTGGCCTGAGTCTGAGGAGGCATGGCCCTTCTCGCGACCTTCGGACGTGTACATCCTATGCACCAATTACGCAAGGCCGCAACAGCCCCGTGAGCGTGCCTATCGCCACCTTTGCCTCCCTTCTCTCGTCCCCGCCCAGCCTCTCCCGGCTAGCCAAGATGCCGCCCTTAATTTCCTTCCGGAGTAGGCTTGTCGCAGAAACACAGTTTAAAATTTCTTTTTGGCCGAAGGAAGTCGTATGCTATAGGAATGCACATATCTATCACATATCAACTCAAACCCCTATACGAATTTTCTTACCTAGGCGGGTCAGGGTTTGTCAATTTCTGTCAGCAATCTGGAACTTGACGCTGGTGGGGAGAAATTTCTATTTCACCGAGATAAGCCCGTGTGGCTTGGGATCCCCCCCCATATTCCCTCTTTTTTTTCTTTTGTTTTCTGGGTCTAGATTCTCTCTGCAAAGTTTATTTATTCCTAAAACCATCCCTTCCCCCCCCCTTCCCACCCCCCAAAATGTAGGCCTCTCGGTCGTCAATATGTCGAGATGGGAGCATAAAGTACAAGTACTTCTGGCACTCGTGAAAGGCTGGGTAAGAGCGTTCTATTGCTAGGATAGCGGTTATTAGTTTCCACCACGGTCATGATCGAGTGGACATGCTTATATGCCACTGGCTTGCAGATGTAGGCTTAAAGGTGAGGTTGGGAGGCTGTCCACACCTCCCAGCCTTGCTCACCAGGGAAAATTAATATCGTAAGGCGTCTCTCAACTATGAAATTATCTCCCATCTTTCGACTACCGTTTAGACTCAAAAACTCGGCATTCAGTCAAACACTTGATGCTTGGTCTCAGATAAAGAGTACTTGCAAGGCGTATGGTTCCGGAGAACAGTACTCAGAGTGTATGACAGTATGTTTTCTCCAGTCCGCCCGCGCTCAGCTTGGTCCCCTGAACATGCTCTCAACATTTCTTCCCCGAATGGGACTCAACAACTATTGTCGTAATCTCTCCTTCCCCCTATCATTTTTGTGGCTCCGATGCTTGATATCCCCCACCTGCATTCCCAGGTGCATAATTTAGCGAACTTTCGAGTTTATGGGCCATCCCCCCCCCAACCTGCCAAGAGTGATCACGCAGCCTGTAGCGTTGTGCAATATCGGTATCTAAATCCAGTATACATCCCCAAGTCGGCCCACTTTCAAGTCGGCCTCCCGTGAGTAGGATGCAAGGCAAATGTCTGAATGTCAGGATATTCACCCCCACTTAGGAGCGAAAAAGTGAGTGGCAACAGAATTGCTAGAGATTGATATTGTCTACGGATGAAGAAACAAAGATATCGATATGAGAATGACGACCCGGAAAGAAAGGGAAAGCACAGTTTCTTTTATGACACTAGCCTTGATATTTGTCAAGTGTATATAGAAGAAACCCCATAATCTGGCTAGTGCTGTTTTGGGTGAGGTGCTGACGTGTTAGGATTTGGGATTAAAAGGCATGTGGCTATGAGGTGTGTGGTGGTTGAGCTCATGGTATCATAATGGACTGCTGTTCTCACATCTTGCTTCGGTATGGCAGGCATAGGATATTGGTGTTGACTTTGATTTGTCCGCACCCATTGTCATTGGGCCTTTGGCTTTAGTTTGTAGTCTTCATTCTATGCGGGCTGGCATAGGGTACGATAGTTGGTTTGGTGTGGTTCGCCCCTTATGCTAGCTGGCATGGGGCATAAAGTACTGGTCCCACGACTCCGGGTATCTTATCATAGTTTGGGATCAGGGATAGTCATGGCGTTTCTGAACTGTATGTCTCTTAGAGTTTGTTGCGCTTAGTTTGGTTTCTGGAGTTAGCTATATCGAGATGCATCTCCTAGTCTATCCTTAGCGAGCATCTCCATCGGTCCTCTAGGTCACCATCCTTCCACGCTCAGTCGTCGCTTGGATCACTGTGCTCCCTCCCCCCAGTGCTTCATCCTTTAGTCCTTCCTCCAGGTTTCCATCAGCAGTAGAAATTTACAGTAATCTCAGGCGAAGCGGAATTCCCCCCCAACCGGACTTTCGCCCAGTGACTGCATTTGCCTATGCCGCACTGTCCCGGAAGAAGAATTGGGGACCATATGACTTTGGCCAGAGGTTATGAAGTACTCCGCCTCTCATATAGATGACCTATTCACTCGGAAAACTTTCCCACCTTCTATTTTTCAGGGGCGAGGTACGAAATTATGGGGCGTCATAATTTTCCGGCGAAGGATTAGGGCCCATTTATTTTCTTTGCTTGGGTTAATAAAAACTTAGGCATTGTGCCGTATATCCATAGAATAATCCAAATACTAGTCGTTGGCAGATTGCTCCGGGTGTGTTTACGGTCCGTTAAGGGCTTAAAGAAAAATCCCTGTCAGGGTAATATTGGAAATGCTCAACTGTGGAGAAAGATAACAGGAAAGAATCAATCACCCTAAATATCGTAACGGCCATGGCCTTAATGCAGAATCTAGATGATGCCTCACTCATGAAGACTACACCATAATTTACACAATGCCATTAACTCATCGGAGATATACCCCAAGCAAGGGAAGATAAGAGGCCTTAGTCCTACTGTAGATGAAGTGCATTCCCATAAAACTACATCCTCGCCTGCATCGCCCACCATACTCTAGTATAATACCCAATTTCTTAGCACCCACCTTATCACACTATCAACATTCAACCCCCCAATACCGGAGCTCAGTCGAACGATAGTAACCAGGGCATGGATCCATAGCCAATATGGAGATTGTTTCTTGGATTGACAATCTGCCTTCTCAACTTGCGGTATTTGGTTCATAGACTATCATACCTCTTGGAAACCACCCTTATTAACCGGCGGGGAACCGCAGATGGACGAGAGTGGAAATAAAAGCCCCCAAAGAGACTGTGAAATCAGCGAGAAGCTACGCATTGATATGTTAAACCTGTAGTTGGGGCAGCGTTCGCCACCTGTCCCGCCCAAGCCCTGAGCCATTGTCAAGCGTAGGCAAGTAGATGTCTTGTCTTGCTGTGATACTTAGCTCTATGCGTTGACGTTGTCGCCGGGAAGGAAAAAATTACTTTCCCCGAATGACAGGTTTAGGCATAACACACGGCCCCCATAGCAACATATATATGGGGCCCATTTTTCCTTTACCATACCTTTCTGCCTCGAAAGTACGATACATCCTACGCAGTTAGGGTTCCAGATGACCTCCCCAACTTCGGAATTCTTTCTGAAGTCCTGCAGGAAGTTCTCCAAGGTGCCAAGCCAGCAGCCCTAATATCACTTTTCAGTAATCGCTTAGCTCAGCATAATCCCAATGAGTGAAAGCGAAAAAAAAAAATGACGACCGTAATCACAAGATATCACTCGCTCGACTATCTCTCATCCCAGTGCTAACTTATGGATTAACCACTCATAAACAATTCAACATAAACCATAACCAAAGCCACCAACCTCTCCCGAGGGCTTGCTTGCCCAAGATGGTAATATCTATCTCAATCCCTACTATCCTCACTGACTGTCATCACTGCTATGATTATCTGTCAGCCTTCACCGAACCGCTGTCCACTCGTAGGTAGCCATTTTTCTGCCACCCATACCGCACGGCAGCTGTAAGTATGCGGAGCCCACCATGCGTATATACAATTGGGAATCCTTTACTTTTCTTCTCTCTGTCCCTCCCGTCATTGTCACCAGTTCCCCTAAGGTTGTTTATTCGACATTTCCCCATCCCCCTAACCTGCATTTCTTACTCAGACCCGAAGCTCTTCGTCATCACTCTTTTTGCAAAAATGGGATCGCAGGCCGCGTTGGGTACGGCTGGGCTGTCGGCACTACCGGCGTTGGGTGGTGTGCCCCCCATTTCACTATTGTCAACTGAAAATTTAAACGCTAGTGGTACACCAAAGTCCCCGCTGTTCCAGAATGCTCCTACGGAAACGTCAACGTGAATACCAACACCAATAGCAATAACCGCAATAACAAAAAACCAGGCGCACAATGGTCGGACAACAACGGTCTCCGAAAGGTCAAACCCGGCCGTCCTGTAACCTGTCTCCGCAACACTAAACCACCCATGCGCGCCGATTGCGGGCGGGGCTGCTTGGGATTGCCGGGAGATAGCTTTAACGTCAAGCCAAAGCCGGACGCTTGGGTACTGGAGGTAAGCAATCGGCTAGCAAATGGGAGGGGGGATGTTTGGATCTATACACAATATAAATGCGGGACTATTGGGCGACGGGGGCGTGAGTGGCGGGTGGGGGGCGTATATACGTGCGAGGAAGAACCGCGGTATAGACGACACCAAGAATACCTGTAGGAATAGCGGCATCCTCAGGGTCGGTACATACAGGAAACAATCACGTCAGGATCACACTGACCAAGTGACCACACTATCCCCCTGTTACTGGGCTTCTAACCCCCTTTTGGGCCACTATACAACCTGTTCCCCTCAGAGCTGGAGGCACTGCGGGGCTGGCTCGATGAAATCTTGAGAAGGATTTCATCCAACACTCCACCTGGCCAGTGGCTTTTCCCATCCTGTTCATCAAAAAGAAGGACAGATTATTGCGAGTGTGTCTAGACTATTGCACACTGAACACGGGGACGATTCAGGACAGCAGCCTGCTACCACTCCTAATGGAAATGTTCATGCAAATCTCAAAGGTCAAGATCTTTACCAAGCTGGACATCTGAGAAGCGTACAACCTGATATGCATGAGGAAAGGGGAAGAGTGGAAAACCACCTTCCGGACCCGATATGGCCTGTACAAGTCTAAGGTTATGCCGTTTGGCCTCACCAATGCCCCTGCCACCTTCTAAGCATATATTATTAACCAGGCACTGCACCCAGGCCTAGACTGCTTTTGCACAGCATATCTGGATAATATTCTCATCTATAGTGAGACTGAGGAAGAATATGTTGAGTATGTCCACTGGGTCCTAAAGGCCTTGTCCGACACCAAGCTAGAAGTCAAGCCCCAGCTTTGCAAGTTATATATGAACCAGGTTGAATACCTGGGATTCATTATTAACACCGAGAGAATTTGCATGAACAATACCAAGGTGGAGACCATCATTGCATGGCTGATACCAGAAGTTATATGGGTTGTCTGCACCTTTTTAGTATTTGGTAATTTTTACAGTCATGTTATGCATGCTTATTCATGTCTCGCCCAACCCTTTACCATTCTTACCAAGAAGGATCAGCCTTTCTTCTGGACTCCAGAATGCTAGCAGGCTTTTGAAAAGCTCAAAACTGCCTTTCCTACCACCCCAGTACTAGCCTATTTCGACTTCTGGAAGGAAGTGATTATTGAAACGGATGCATTAGACTTTGTATCCCAGGTGGGTATATATGAACACAATAACAAGGGAGTGCTTGACCCTGTGGCCTTCTACTCCAGAAAGCATACCACTGTCCAATGCAATTACAATATATATGTCAAGGAACTGATGACAGTTGTGCATGTGCTTCAGGAATAGAGATATTATCTCATGGGTTGGAAGGTGACAATCCTGACTGACCATTCTAACTTGAAATACTTCACAACCAAAGGCCTCCTAAACTATAGGTAAGCCCAGTGGTCAGAATTCCTGACACAATTCAACTACAATATTGAGTACTGGCCTGGCAAGCTCGATGGGAAAGCAGACACATTGACCTGGATGAAAGAGCCAACCAAGGAGGAAGTGGAGTAACAAAAGGAATACCAAACACAGGTGGTATTGAAGCCCTATACTATGAGTCTATTCCCAAACCTCACGCTCCCAACAGGAGGGTCTCCTCCAAAAGAACTCTGAATAGAAGCCTATGATACTGACCTGACCCCAACAATGATCCTGAAGTCACAGGACCAAGGAGACTGCAATTCCTGCCTCATAACTCTTATGGAGTACTGAAGGGATAGGAACTGGCTATTCCTTCATGATCATCAATATATCACCCTCCATGAGGTCCTACAACTGAGAGTAATTCAAGCAGCCCATGACCACTCTGCCACTGTAATGGGGGTACCCTTAGGAACATGGATCCCAAGGTTGCAACTGCACAGAACAACATCAAACTTATCGCCAAAGGTTCAAACAGATGTAAGAGTAAAGTAAACAGTGAAACTTAATATGGTTAAGCCTGATGCTTCACTCAATTAAGGGCTTGAGAGGATTAATTGTTACAGTAGGAGAGTTTTTGTATAGACTTTCAAGTGGTTTTATCTTATGCCAGAAACTCCCTTATCACTTTACTCCAACAATTCGCGCACACCCTTCTCCGCTAGCGGTGGTCTGACACATCTCCCTGCACGCCCTTCAGGCATGCAGGTATCAACACAGCCTAGATGGTGTTCACCTTATGCAGTTATTATTTCTACGGCGCATTGCTATTTTGCCCACCGAAGTGAAAACCTCTTTGCATTGGTGCCTTGTCAGTGGCTAACTGTCGAGCCACCTGCAGAACTGGACTATCTAGGAAACTGTTCCTATGTGCATTGATCTCAGTGTGATCATGGAAGCTACCGGAGGTAGTTTGTCTATCTACTATTTACAATTCTCAGGCTTCTGGTGCCTTCCGTAGGATACAATAGTCCAGTAGTGATCCAATGGGTGCAACCCATTACCACTATCTTGGATCCACCTTACCTGCAGTAGGTATCATGCTTTTAGTGTCTCTGCACTTCCCGTTCAGAGCCTATGGTATGGGGGACACATTTGGGCTTGCTAGGTGTAAAACTCTCCTGGTTGCCCCAGTACCACCTGGAACTACCTTCGGGACCCCCACTGTTAACTCCCATTAACTCCATCAGTTTTGGTCTGTTTTACTCTGAACAACTTGAAGGAGGTACTCCAACTTCTATCCTATGCCCCCTTGTGCATACTGCGAACATCCTGCAGTCAACCGGATGGCAACAACACATATGGTGTTGCAAGCAGGTCTGCAAAGATTTCTCTTTGCTACACTGCACACAACTAGGCGAGTGTTTGCCATTAATGTCCAGGCCTCAAGGGGGGCGGGAGGGGCAAGATAGGAATAAGGTATCGAATTTACAGCTTCTTTGGAGCTGTGTAACTCGCCCAATAGCATTTCCTGGAACTCCAGATTCCAGTATTTTGCTGTAACGACCCAGCATACAGGAGCTATGGCTGTCAGAACCTACACCTATACAGGTAGCCAGGAGGCGAACTCGTAGGAACCGGCAGGCAAGTAAGTACTTGACCTGCAGAGACCAAATGGCGTGAGCTATGGGATGAACAGAATTAGTGGGCCAGGTACTTGGGTACCTGGATACACCCAGGAGTGGTGTCAGCGTACTTAGGGACCTCTGAAGGGGCAGTTACTCAGCTAGGCCGGGTAACTGGAGAAAGTGAAGAAGCGTCTATCTCTGGCAATGGAATAGGCAGAGTAATAGGGAAAAGTCATCTTGTCCACTGGACAATGTTACCCTACCCTCAGGATTAGGTTACCCTACCATGAGGCTTGGGTTACCCTGTCTAAAGTGCTGAATTACCTGACCTTTCAATCCAATGTCCCTTGGGGAGTTTTGGAGAAATGACCAGAATGTTTGTCATGGGAAGCCATGCTAATACTAGAATCTGGGGTTCCAGGAGATGCCATTGGGCGAGCTACACAGCTGCGAAGAAGCTGTAAATTCGAGAGGTTATTCCTATCATACCCCTCCGGCCCCGCCCTGAAGCCTGGACGTCATGGGTAAATGGTTGTGTAGTTGTATGCAGTCAAGCAAAGAAGGATCTTTGGAGGCCTGCTTGCAACAGCGTATACATCGCTGCCGTCTGGTTGACCGTAAGCTCTTTGCATGATATACAAGAGGACATAGGGTGGAAGGTGGAGTACCTCCTCCAAGTTGTTTGGAGTAAAACGGACCAAATCCAATGGGGTTAATGGGTGTGAACTGTGGGGGTCCCGAAGGTAGTCCCAGGTGGTGCCAGGGCGACCAGGAGAGTTTTACATCTACCAAGCCCGCAAGTGTCCCCAACGCCATAGGCTCTGTAAGGGAAGTGCAGAGACAATAAAGGCATGATTCCTACCACAGGTAAGAGGGATCCGAGGTAGTAGTCATGGGTAGAGCCTATTGGATCGATCTCGGACCACCGTATCCTGTGGAAGACACTGGAAGCCCAAGAATCGTAAATAGCAGATAGATATACCCCTCGCGGTAGCTTCTGGGGTCAAGTAGAGATCTATGCATATGGGAAGGGTGTCATAGATAGTACAGTTCATCAGGGGTCTTGACTGTTAGCCACTGGCAAGACGCAGATGTGAAGAAGTTTTGACTCCAGCGGGCAAAATAGAAATGCACCTCAGAAACAATAACTGCATAAGGTGAACACCGACTAGAGTGTGTTGACACATGCATGCCTGAAGGGTATGCCAGGAGACCCGTCGAACCACCCTTAGTGGAGAAGGGTGTGCTTGAATAGTTGGAGTAAACTGATAGAGGAGTTTCTGGAATAAGATAAAACTACCTGAAAGTCTACGCAAGAACTCTCCTACTCGAACAATCAATCCTCTCAAGACCTTAATTGCGTGAAGCGTCAGGCTTAATGATATTAAGTTTTACCGCTTACTTTGCTCTTACATCTGGGGGAACTTTTAGTGATAAGTTTGAAGTTGTTCAGTTCGGTCGCAACCTTGGGATCCATCTTCCTAGGGGTGTCCCTGTTATATTTGCATGACTTTGCGTGACAAACATTCCAGTGATTTTTCCTGAACTCTGTGTGGGATATGGTATTGAAAGGTAAGGTATCTCAGGACTTTAGACAGGGTAACATGAGCCCCATGGCAGAGTAACCTGATCCTGAGAGTAGGATAACCATGCCCAGTGGACATGATAACTTTACCCTATTACCCTGTCCATTCTATCCCCGGAGATAGACACTTGTAACCTTTCTCCAGTTACCCAGCTTAGCAAAGCAACTGCCCCTTTGGAGGTCTCTAAATATGCTGACATTGCTCCTGGCTGTAGCCAAGTACCTAAGTACCTTGCCAGCTATTTCTGTTCATGTCGGAGCTCAGGTCATTTTTTTTCTTTTTTTTTTTAACTCATATGTCTGATTGATTCTGGCTCAACGACATACATGTAGCTCGCGCTATGGCATACCAAAGCCTTAATTCCAAACGCAATAACAAAAGAAACAAAACTAACGCTGCCTTTCCTCCAAAAACGGGACGCACAAGCCCCTCGCATCGCCCACGATGACTAACAAGCAAGTAGAGAAATCCTCCGCCTGATGCCGGAAAACCCGTCCAAACGAAAAAACATAAGTATAGCAACGAAATCCCCCTCCGTGTCCGCCCGTGACTGCCTCCCCAAGCATTCAACAAAAGAAAAAATCATAACGCGTAAAGCAATACAAGTAAAGAAAACTCTATCCCCGTGGGGAGTAGAGGTTGTTTGGGTCCGACCCCGGAGGGGTCGGTGATGCAGAGGCCGAGACTGCTCTGACTGCCGGCATAGAGGGAGGAAAGCCTGTGGTTGTCGCCGAAAT
>PYWC01000027.1:703019-719272 GCA_003182015.1 Tuber magnatum | reverse complement strand
CCCCCCCCGCTGCCCCACAGTCAGGCATCCCTGGCCCTGGCGGCGGGGTGAAAGCAAGCAAGAAAGAAAAAGCGGCGAAGCCGCCACCCGGCAAAATGCTTTCAGCCAGCAAACGCGTTCCTTGAGCGGAGGTCGAGGGGCCATGCTAGTATATATGTATCCCCATTTGGCGGACTTGTGTGACACGGCTTCTTATGGAATTGCAGACCACCATAGACTCCCTGCTCCCACAGGGGGCCTGAGCTAGCACAACTAGTTGGTGAGAGAAGCTTAACTGATGGATCCGCGAGAGGCATTGGGAAGTTTGAGTTATTGAATGAGTTTTTTTTCAAAATTTACTTCTTACACTGCCATTCACATGGCGGTGGTGGTTGGGTTAGGACTCTCCACCCTCACAGGGTGGGGAGATACCGACCAGAAAATATCTGAGAAACCTTCGTTTGATCCCTTTTTGCAATACGGTTGCCAGCATAATATCATGTTTTGGCGTCAACGAGACACACCACTCCTGACCCCAAAGCAAATAGTCCTCTGCTGCAAACCTCTACAATCGAGCTCAAAATGAGGGTTTGGGACCGCAATCAGACGGGCGCATATACCTTCCCGGTGGGATGGTACCGGCGCTACGGGTGTGATGGCCATGAGCACCATACTCGAATACGGTACTTGCATTGTGAGACAAGTTAGGATTCAAATTCACCTACGGGTTTCGGGAGCAATTTGGTCTATCAGCTGAATGGCTGGGAGAGTCTATATAATGCACAAAGGAAGAATTGCCTACAGAGTGGTGAGTTACGATACCGGCCACCCTTTCGGACTCTTCTCTCAAGGAGTAACCATGAATCATCTGTGCATATTTAAGAACTGGAGGTGTGCTCTACAGCGCTAATACTGCCTTGGTATTTTCGAGGAGCCAAGCCAAGCGCGTCGCTGGGAAACACGTTCAGGCTGCTCGACAAATAGCGTCAAGTACAGGGACGAACTCAGGATATTTTTTCTGGGTAGTTTGGGGTTTCAGCTCAAGGTTGGCATTGTATTCAAAGAGATATGTTTTTAAAATTGGCTTTTTGATAGACCTTCTTTATAATCCTATTGAGTGAGGATGGCCTGCCGTACAGCTTGTCAACCAGCCAATCCGACTAAACTTGTGTGCGGTGATGGACGGAGGTCTCACTATTATCTGTTACCCACACCTGTTCTATTAGCCATTCCTTTCTCTTACCTGTCTAATAAGTCTTTCCATCTCTCACCTCACAGCCAGAGTTCATTCTAAACACCAGCAGGCCGGCTGAGGGGTAGTTCATTTGCGATGCCTCCGCATTTTAGGTGAACTTGGGGTACCCCCAAGCAGCAGTAACCGCAGTCCCAATAATCAGGCGAAGCTAAATCCAGGGACAAAATTCCTCCCACCGGTGTGTATTCCTTGCCTTTTTGGGTCCTTCACGCCAACCAAACGTTCAGCGAGGAAGATTTCTCGGCATGGTGTAGGTTGCACTTGCTATCGATTTGCCACCCGCCGAGGGGGGGTTAATTGGTTGGACCTGTTATGACCTCTCGCCATCCATGATACTAGAGCCCCAAGACGATCTCAACATCGAATAGCAAAAGGAATTAGGCCCGAACATCATTCCGATTTTTTCCGGTACGGTAAACATCTAGACTAGGAACAGCGTCCCGGTATAAAACTCGACTACTCGAGTACGTTGGTATAAGCGCCAAGTCCTGGAATAAAAAAGCAAAGGTTATGGTACTGTACCGTACTGGTAGGTGACAAGGCGGTGCCCCCCTCGTCATTCTAAGCAGGAAGCAGTACGATTACTCATCATGTGAAGTAGAGAGTATCACCCCAACAGTATGATGCCAGCACTGTACCGTAGAAAGTTATGATAATCTGCGGATAGGTATATCGCGCAAGCATTGTAAGGACAGGAAAGGGCTCTGCCTTCGTGGGAACTGTCGATATAGTTTTGGGTCTATGGTAGGATCACAATTCCTGATTCCACAATTGGGAAAGCGGCTGCTTCACTGAACTACCATAGATCAGCAGACCGTCGATAAACTGAAATGCGGTTCGACCGCACAACAGATGAGGTGAGCCTCAATATCGCTGATAATATCAGGGACTACAGACTAGCCCCTTGCATGAATTGAAACCTAACGCTCCCATACAGCTACCGGTGCTGCGATGGAAAGTGTTAACCAATTTCACGCGAGGCAATAGAATATCGACTCCCTGGTTAGAATCATTATCTAATTCACGCCCTGAGCAGTAATATCTCCTCCTTGGTATGAGAGGATTACGGTACGGTATCATACTTGGAGGGGCATGGCCGCCGCTCCACTATTTTTTATATCTAAGTTAGACCTTCACCCATACCTCCATACAAATTATCTTACTTCTCAGTCTCTGTCAGGTTCATCCTTCTTGTCCTCTTCCTCCTGCATTTTCTTCACTTTTCCCCGGAGCGCAGCAAACCCATTAACAGCCCAACGAGAAGTATTCAAAGCAGCCGTGATCATAGGCGCTGACCCAGCAGCCCCAATACTCTGACAAATGGAAAACAAACCACCCTTCGGGACGACCCCCAAACTGGACTGCCATGCCGCTGCCGCACTCCCTACACCCTCGCCACCGAGAGGTCAGCAAATGGAAATAAATAAGAAACCCTCCACCCATGACCGCCAAATCTCGGGGGGGACACACCAGCGCCAACTCCAGCCCTCGTAAACCCCAGCACCCCCAGGAATGGCGGTATTGCGAACCCCACAACTGTTAACCCGACATTCAAAGCGAGCAGGTACGGATGCTCCTTTGCATACTTGACCGCATAGTCCTTGACCATAACTGCGATGTTCCTGTTCGCCCTCTCACTTTCTGCCGCTGGGAACGCGTTCAATAAGTGGTACACTGAATACCAAAATTCTATGTCGGAGATTTCCTCCTCAGGGGAAAGCGCCTTGATAAGTAAATCAGTGCAAAGGCCGAGTGCGTCTCCGCTGAGGGTAATCTGATTCGGCCATTCCCCTGCAAAGAGTAACAAACGCTTTCCGACAGTTGTGTCAGAGCCGATTGGGTGTTTTAGTTCCCCACTAACCTCCGTGAGGGCCAGTTGGCAGAGGAAAACATGGAAGAGCTCGCGGGAACCGGAGCCTGTTGTTTGTGGTTCCATACCTGGGCCCTTGAGGGGCAGCTTGAGACTTCCCCCCTTGGATTCCACAAGCATCGAGCGTAGGGTTGCTGGGTTCTCCAGCACTTGGTTGATTGTAAGCGAAGACTCTTCGAGGAAGAACCGACGATAGGTACGCCGGAAGCTCCGGAGGGGAGTCTCCCGGATTAATTGAAGGTCTAGACTCGAAAAGTGCAAGGCGTTTAGTAGATGGTAAACGGAGTACCAGAGCTCCCTGTCTGAGCCATCGGCCTCGTGGATGAGAGCTTTGAAGAGCACATCGACGCAGAGATCCAGGGCCTTGTCATTAAGAACAAGCTGGCTCGGCCATTCATCAGCAACGAGCATAATTCGCTGTCTAACGGGTGTTCCTGAACCTATCGGATGCCGTAGCTCTCCGCTAGCATTAGTGAGTGCCAATCGTCTGAGAAAGGCACGGAAGAGTTCGCAGCAAGCTAGAGCTTAGCAGTAGGATCTTTAGCCACTATAAAACCGTAGAATGTGGAAACATCAACTATGACTTACGCTCATGCACTGAAGTGTTCTTGAGCATTGACTTAAGAATCTCGGGGTTCTCTATCACTCGTTCAATTGTAGTCTCTGACCTTTCAAGGAAGAGCAGGCGATAATTACTGCGGAAGGCCTGGAGGCGGTTCCCCTGGATTTTTCCTAGTTCTATCCCCGAGAAGTGAAAGGAATCCAACAGTTTGTACATGCAGTACCAGAACTCCTTGTCTAGGCCTGCGGTAAGAGCTTTAAGTATTGCGTCCTTACAGAGAGCAAACGTATCGCCGCTGGCGGCAAGCTGGTAGGGCCATTCTTCAGAAAAAAGTAGTATCTGCTGTCGAACGCTTGTATCGGTTCCAATTGGGTGCCGAAGCTCCGCGCTAGCCCCGGTGAGTGCTAACTGTTGGAGGAAGACGAAGAACATGTTGTTAAATTCTGCAACTCGACTATAATTAGAATCTATAGGACATCTTGAACATGGGTAGATTAATTGCAACTAACGGCCTTCCCGGATAGCTTCCTCGAGTAGCGAGCCTAAGACCCTCGCCCTTCTACGTAGATCCATCGCAAGCCCTGCAGTTCTGAAGAAGAACTTGGGATGGGAGGTCCGGAACCGCTCACGATAAGTAATCAAGAAGTCCTGGAGGGAGCTTTCCTCGATTACACGGAGATCTAAATCCGAAAAGTGCAAGGTTCTCAACAGGCAGTACACAGAACGCCACAAGTCTGCGTCGGGGACATCAGTATCCGGAGAAAGAGCCTTCATTAATACGTCCTTGCAAAGGCCCAATGCATTGATGTCCATGTCAAGCTGTTTCGGCCACTCCTCAGCAAAGAGTAATATACGTTGCTGAGTGCTTCTGTTTGAAGAGTCTGGGTATCGCAGCTCCTGACAAGCTGTAGAGGATGCTAGCAAGTCGAGGAGCGTGCGCACGAGCGAGCGGTAGTCTGGGGCTTAACGAATTTGTTAGACACCCCGGAAACCGTCAATACTGGAGGGTTAAATTCAACCTACTCTCCCTTGTGGCAGCGCCCTTGAGCATCGAGTTCAGGATCTCGGGTTTTTCTTGGACATCTTTGACCTCGAGGCCGGTGCTGGACCCGAATATTTGGCGGTAGTTTCTCCGGAGGCTCTGGATTGAGTGCCTCCTAATGATTTGGAGGTCTGCTGCTGATAAGTTCATCATTCTTCGGTCTATCCTTCGCTTAATGAAAAACCAGAACGGCCACGGATGACAAGTTGGTTATGGAGAAGGTACGAGTACTGCTATCTGCGTGTGTAGGGGCTATTGGTCGCTAACGGGGTTCTTATCACCCTCCAGATGGTTGCCATTCTTTTTAGGCCCCCTATTTCCTAGTTTCAACAACAATGAACGTTAGTATGACTTAGGCCCACTAACCAAATACTATTTCCCGCGTTAGCCGCCAATAGAACTACCGATCCAACAAATTCCCAGATAGGAGCGCCTAAAACCATGGCGCATGTTACGAGAGCCTGTGGCTGCACGAGAAGCTCTGATTGGTCATTGGCCGAGAGATAACTTACTCCTAAAAACCTTGAGCACATACCGATATGTGGGCGGCGGATAGAGGATCATTTCGTTTTCCTTCCTATCCCACACAACTGAGCTACCCCAGTACCGATATTGTCTTTTTGCCAATACCCCGGATCTTTTCCAATTTCCATTAGCCCCCTCAGCCTACTGCAAATTGCAAGCCTTGCCTTAAATAATAAGGCTCAGTGTCAGATAGCCACCCCATGTCCACCTAGCAACACCAGTACTGCTTAGGCCACGTAGCATTTCCAGCAAAGTCCTTGATTACCGCAGATACCAGAGAGGCCCAACAATGAGCTCCTCCCAGTCCGGATCTATTCCCCTGCCCCAGTCACTGATACCCCGGGCAGCTATAACATCCCCTGGACTGGGGGTGACTAAAATCAAGCAAGAACATATGACACAAAGGATATATGACGGAACGGGAGAGGGAAAATGTGACTGAATGGACAACTTTGACCAGACAGTAGAGTTGCAAAAGCCAAAAGCCAACCACAGGGGCTAAAGTGCCTCGACCAATGGGATCGTTTATTGAGACCAAAAAAGACTAGCGCCGAACTTACCGTGTAATCCTACCGCCTAATATTCGACCTCGGAACTTCCAAACCGAGAATGTGCCCCCGAGAAAGGTCAATAGCGATAGTAGGATTTTCTTTTTCCTTGCGCTTGTAGCAACCTTCAACCCCCCTTCTTTCCCTCTGTCTAACAATGTTGCAGCCTACAATCATTTCAGCTGTCGCAGATTCTTATTAGGTTTGGGAGACCGCGTTTTAGAGACGTTGGCTTAACAGTTGCTCAATTGTGGAGGTATTCTTTAATTGATGAGAAGAGCCAATTTTGACCAACCCCAATTAGCATACCAACAGTGTCTGTGCTCGAGATCCATTCTTTAGGTTCCATACAGTGACTCCTTTCCAACTCGCTAGTCATAGTATATCTCACTCCTCCCGTCCAGCCTTCCCGGGTGAGGAAACCGGCACGAGATGTTATCCCGGGCTTACTTCGTTCCAAATCCGGAGCCTCGTTGCCCCAAGCACCACTCTTTGAGCACCCACCAGACCCTTGACCTGTGGCTGTATTCCCCAAATTTCCCTTCCCCGTCCAACCGAGTCCTCTGCCCTAGAATTCTGTTGGCATTCAATGGAGAGAAGAGATATCTGGACGGCAGTGCAAATGAACAATCATAGTTTTAGTGCAACCACATGGCACATTCCCACATAGTGCCTGGGATCCTGGTTTGTTGTCTGGCTGTGAATAGAGACCTGGCTTCTCAATAATGGCCCCCAGGCGCTTCACACAGAGGTCCCAGTGAAGGATTTCTAATACCCCAGCAATGCTTTGTTAGAGCTCAAGGGTCCGAGCAGGGCGCAAACTTGTACGAAGAACAGAGATAAAGTTGGCAACTCACCAGTGGCTCCCCTCCACCTTGACGAGGAGCCCATGATGAGCGGGCGCTATATTTTCCCAGGTTAGAAAATTAACGGGAGAAGCTTCGGGAAGCTTGTAGTTTCCCACATTATCAGATTCTTCGGTCCGAGGAATTCGCCCCCCATTTTTCCTTCTTTTCCACCCCCCGAGCACACTCAACGATAGCTGTGTTTTGGCAGAAAACAGCGCTCGCTCTGCGTAATCTACCCATCACAATTCACCAAGTAATCGGAAATACCGATGCCAAGATTCCCGAATTTGTGCGTAAGACCAGCCAAGCCAGGTCAGGAATAAGGTTGTTCTTTACTAGGGTGGTCGACTCGCCTCGGGCTCATAGACTATGCAGATCCCCCCGCTCGCTGCTGTACCGCTCTACGAGAACAAGCTAGGAAAACCCCCGCTCACTCCTGTCTGCATGTCCTCCTTCTCTCCTTCTCCTTCCACAATTTTCACCAAATATTTTATGAAAACCCCTTCCAAGTCTGTGCTCGTTTCCTCCTTTTCTCTATTTTCGACGCAGTGACCGGAACGGCAGGAGGCATGACCCTGTGTTCGGATATACCCTTGAGATAGCGCGGGGGCTAATGTTTTAGTGCGCGCATGGCTGATTCCCCATCGCATTGGCCAGAGAAAGGGGGTCTGAAGGGTTGGGGCCCCTCTGTATGACACCCCGATCCGGAGCAGCGGGTTTGCGGGGTACGGATGGGACATAGTATGATATCATATGATAGCAACAACCAATCCAAAGTTTCCGCAGTTTTGTTTTCGCTCCAAGGTGAAATAGAATCCCCGCGGGGGACCCCAGTCCATTTTCCTGCAGACAACACCGTGAGCATCCTGACATCCGATAAAAAACAAAAATCCTAAAATCTGACAAGACCGCTCTCTCCAAGTATGATACATACAAACTCTACAAAAATAATTCCAACCTTCATCCCAACATATGATACAACCAAAAAACCGAGCTTCATGGGATATCACTCGCTGGCCCTTTTGAGTATGATATGATACTCCACCCATCATGTTGTCCCCGATTGTGCCTATGATAAAGGAGGGGCGTGGAGAGAAGACCGTCCCATAAAGCCCGAACAACCCACTTCCACAAATATCTCCTCCCACGGTAGCAGCCCCCGCGGGCCATATGGAGCCTAGCCATCATACTAATTGGGAGGACAAATTAGGGTTTCCGTAGAGGGGGCAGTAGGCACGGTTCATTGATTGCGCCCAGATCCTCACTTAAAGCCCTAGCCTTTCTATACTTGAGAGAGCGCCGGACAAAATTAAAATTTCGTAACCTCGCGTGTACCGGCGGTGTGAATAGCATAGTAGTATCACAAGGAAAGAAAAAATATATCTCCAGCTAAGATGAAGCCAGGTCCGTCCCTAAAACCTATCATACTGAGTCTGGCCTTAGGCTGGATAGCCCGTGCCGGAGGCTGTCGCTACACCTTCTCGCAGAACTGTTCGGGAGGCTAGGTCTATCAAATTTACAACTACGTTCAGAGGTAAGCTGAAGCCTAAGAAAAAAGGAAGTATTGAATTGTTATATCGCACTATCCGGCCTGAACGCGTGATGACCATACGTGCTTACCAACAAGGTAACTAACTACGTAGCCAATTCCAGCAGTAGACGGGAAAGCATCAGCGATTTATTTACTGGTATTGCAATTTGGCGTGCGCCGGGCGCTACCGCGCGCAAACGCCCGGACAAACCGCGAATTGCCATGTGGAGGAGAGGATTTAGTCCACGGAGTGAAAACTCGCGGAAAACATTGTGCAAAGGTACAGTTCGGCGGGATATCTATCTGATCGTTGGTTCCGCATTATACACCAGAAATGATGTTTTCCCTGGGTTCACAACACAACTAGAAGTTGTTCAATTGCAGCTATTTTTGCTCGGTAAAACATTTTGCTATTTGGCGGGCATGTCAAGTTTTCGGCTACCAGTTAAATTCCAGGCACTTGGATTAGGCTTCAAAGCGGTTCTGCACAAGTGATCCCATACCAGGAGATTCTCAGGGACATCAATGGGGTGAGTAAAAAAATATCGATCGCTTGATTCCTGGCTATTGGAATACGTAATTAGGCGGGAATTAATGAAGGGGGGTGAACCCGAATTGCTCAGGTTCGTTTTTTCGTTTTGCCGTTTTGGTGCGGCTTTGCCGTATTGCAACCGCAATAAGCGGCCAGCGAAGAGTTATGTCCAAAAACCAAAAAGCCATGACAACCTTAACACCCAGACATATTTCATCAGAGAATGTCACTCGATACTTTATACCATTCTACAACATTTCCGACATACAAGCAATCTTACACCCGCAACCACACCCATAACCTCTAATACGCGCGGAAAGAGAGAGCGTTGATTCACCCCTCCCCATTCCCCAATCTAAAAAAAATTTAAAAAAAATGAAATGAAATAAAAGGTATACATATCTATGGTTCGCGGATTCGTCTACAAAACCAACTCCCCGGGATCATTCTCCAAAAATCCCTTCAACTTCTCCAAGAATAATCTCCCCGACTCTTCCTCTTTCGCACTCTTGACCGTGAGACTAATCACATTCGGGCCCGAGGCCGCAATGCCCAGTGTTCGCTTGACGGCGGGGGTAGTAGCAGGAGCTGCACCAGTTAAGATGTCTAGGATATCCGCGCCTGCTGTAGGAGAGTGCGGGGGAGGTATAGGTAAGGCAGTGATTTTCGGTTGGAATTTAGCCGGTCGAGGAGGAGTTGTGTAAGGGAGGTTGAGGAGTTCGTCAAAGATGTCAGATGCAGATGACACAGGTGGGAGGGAGTGGTTAGCTCTTGTGGTCGCTTTGCTGATGAAGGTGGAGAGGGGAAGGTGAATGCCGAGGGCTGCTGTCAGACTCGTTAATACCTTTTTCCTTTCTTCGTTTTTTACGTGACGGAAGGAGGGCGAAAATTACACTGGAGTTTATTCTGAACCTTGAGGACTTCTCCAAATGATACCTCTAGCTTCAATTCCTTTTCTTCGTCGACGACTGGCTTCTCTGTTGCTTGTTTGGCACTCTTTCCCACATCCTTCTTCGGAGGCGCAATTTTAATATTACTCAAATCAAGCTTCTCCAATTTGTGAATCCGTCCCTCAAGTTCCCTCAGGTGGGCTTTACTAATCCTACCCAGGTAAGCCAATATATCCCCCTTCAGCAACCGCCCCTTTGGCCCCGTAGTTGTGATGGCAGAAACATCGTGTTCGGAAATCTTATGCTCCTTGATCAAGTGCGCAACACTTGGCGAGGGAGTACACGCCCTCCTGGCCCTAGCAGTATCCGGAACACTCCTAGCCGAGCTCCCCACGACACCCGATCCATACTCCTCCCTAGGAGACCTAGTATACCTCCTAGGATTCTTCTCATCAACCTTTTCTTCCCTCGTCGAAGCACCGCTACCACTCTTAGTATCCTTCTCGGGTGGCACTTCCAAACTCGCGAGATCGTCACCCTGCTCCGCCAGTACTGCAATTCGAGAACCAACTTGAACCGCTTTAGGACCCGCTTTGACTATTATCTTCGCGAGGACACCGTCGTCGTAAGCTGGGACGTCCATTTGGGCTTTGTCGGTTTCGATCTCCAGCAAGACGTCTCCAGCCGAAAAGGTGTCGCCTTCTTTCAGCTTCCAACTGCTGATTGTGCCTTCGGTCATTGTAGGGCTCAGAGCTGGCATGACAAAGGGTGAGGCTACATTTCGACGAGCGGTCGTTGTGAGGCCTGGTTATGTCATTTGGTTTATTGTTAGCCATGGGCAGATAATTCCCGCACGTTGGCTAGCGGGAGCGGGATAGTAATAGGGAATACCTCGTCTAAGGCCATGTTGTCGTAATTGCAGCGAGAGGTGGGAGGACAGGTGGCGGATTGGTGATGCCATGTGGAGGCTGTAGGGGGGAGGAATGGATGGAGGGGCTGTGTATGTGGGATGGAAGGGAGATGGAAGGTGTTTCGGGGGAGTTGGGTTGAAAGTTTAATTTCCCAACGGAATCCCGCGAAAAGCACGGACCAGGGTGAACATCAACACGTGACTGATTAACCGGCTCCGATACCGCACGCAATTTCGGACGATAACACCACCGAATGATTATTAAATCTCTAAGTAAAGGAATTTGAGTCCTATCCTACCAGGTGCTACGAGCGTAGAATAAAACAAATGGATAAATAATCGTGCCCGAATTCAATATGCTGGGATAGAGCATCGCCTCCGACTCCAATCTACACAAACCCTAGTGATGTACTGTACCTATATTCGCACTACATTCCTCGCCTTGAAGATTCTATCCAATCCTCTCCTCTCCCATACCCACCCATCCTTGTGAATCCTATAACTTCCCATCCCTTCCACCTTCACCAAGACAAACCCACTTGTAGAAATGCCGTCCACCGCTTTCGCTAAGACCTTTGCCGGGTTAATCTCGCCCCAGACCTTCCGCCACCCTGTATGCTTATCCTCGGCAACAACAGGCTCCACTACGGGCCTTATGGTCGGGTGAATGGGCTCCCCCAAAGTTACCATGTTAGGGGAAGCTACGCGGAGCTTCTTCATGGGAAGTGTGGGTAGGATTGGACGGCGGTGGAGGGTCAGTGATATGCCTGCTGGCCGAGCGGCAGTCGCTGGTATGGGATGGGCGTAGATGACTTGTATTAACCTACCATATCATTTCCCCATCAATTAGTGATGTTCCCAGGATCTGGATGGGAGAATTGGGATACCGGGTAGGATAATATGCCACAGCCGCAGTCATCACGGTCATGATAGTAATGCTCCCCCAGGTAGCCTTAACCACCCAAACAGGTAATCCCGGTCTCGCGTCTGCAATGTTTGTATGGTAGGTGTAGTACGACCACGCGAGCATGGCACTCGAGAGGCCATAACAGCTCAGGAGAAATCTGCGGTTGTGATGGGCATAGAGGAGGATTGCCGGACGGCCGGAGTTTCCCAGGGATTCTGTAAGGGAAAAGTATTTGCCGGTCTGGGGTAGCGGGGACGTGGTTCTTATGATTTTTTCTGGGGCTCGATTCTTTAGTTTTTTGGCGTTAGCACTGGCACTGCGGATTAGAGAGGAGGAGTTCCATGTGAAGATGTGGGGAGCGCTTGAGCGGAGGAACGGCCTTGGGAGGAGAAATCGGGGTATTGGAGGCATTGTTTGCGAATGAACTGGTATTGAGTGGCAGAAATATAGATGTCGCGATACCGAATGGTGGGGGTTGTTCATGTGGCTCAACGGGTGTGTATACTCCATACCGTCAGCCGGAGCCTCACAGAACCAGACTTCTGTCCCCTTGTCACATGATACTGACACTTTCTCTTTCTCTCATAACAACTCTTCTTTGTCCCTGCGAATCTCACAGTACGCTAGCATGAAATGCCGGGCCTGCCCGGTTGATGTCGGGGTTTTAAACGCCTGCCGCGCATTCCTTGATGAGTTAGATTCCAGGCTTTTCCCCAAACGCCTCATCCGCGAACCACATCTTCGGGGAAGCCACAAACCACCAATCAACCTAGACTAACCATGTCCGTGTCCAACCTTCTCAACATTCGCTCCTCCAGACCATCAACATCAGCCACTCCCTCTTCCTCATCCATAATAATGTCCGACCGAACCTCACGCGTCGCTATACCAGCCTACGAAACACCGCTGCTACCTCTCACAGCTAGGGAGATTCAGAACCTCACCGCACTAATTAACACGCGGTCTGGTATCGCTAAGGTCTCAGATACTATCGCGTCAGCCATTACGGTCCTGGGGAATGCAACTCTCGAGTTGTATCCCGACCCCGAGGAGGAGAATGAGGAAAAGGAAAGGGCTATGGCAGATATAGAGAAGCTCGCTCGGGAGTTAGTGGACGAGAATAGGCGTGCGCTGGATATGAAGGAGGCTTTGGAATCCATTGTCAACGTACAGAGGGAAGCTTTACGGAGGGCAGATGAACCGCAAGAATCTGCTGAGCTGGGTTTGTCTGGCCAATACGAGAGCATCCTTGCAGCGAAGAAGAGACACTGGGACTCCATGAGTAATGCGGACAAGTATATCTTAATTCGCACCCCAATTTCTATCCTAATACATGCTGACTATGTCCGTAGATACACAAATTCCCCAGAATACCTCGACTTCCGGCGCTCGTACTGGGAAGCTCGTAACCCGGAAGTTCCCTTACCACCAGCAAGAACCTGGTTCCCATCCGGCATCTCTGGCACTCAGGACGACGAATCCGACGTCGAAATCGCCCAGGAAAGACAGAGCTACAAATGTCCTCTCACTCTCCGTCCGTTTGAGGACCCTGTTAGGTCGACCGTTTGCCCTCACGCCTTTGAAAAGGAGGCTATCGAAGATATGATCAAACGCTCTCCCGTCAACGGCGTGCCCTGCCCTACACCTGGTTGTGCGAAAATGCTCACCTTGAGAGTATTGAAGAAGGATCACGTCTTGAAGAGGAAGGTCGCTCGCGCACTAGCGTTGGAGAAGAGAAGGCAGCAGATGCGGGAGGACGAGAGCGAAGACGAGGAGGCGGATGAAGAGGCCGACGAGGAGGAGGAAACGCAGCCCGGTCCCTCCACAAGGAGGAGAAAGAGTGAGGCTGGGTCTAGGAGGATCAAGGCTGAGAAGGGTGCAAAGAAATTCAGAGGGAGCAGGAGGCCCGTCGCAGTAAGTAGCGAGGAGGAGGACCAAGAGGATGATGCAGATGCTATGGACGAGGAGGAAGACTGATAATCTCCGTGTTATCCTTCACCATTTTTCACTTTTCGTATCAAACCAGTGGACCACTATACACTCCCTATGCCCTTCAAACTCAATTAGTGATAATTACGCTTCGATCAGTGGCTCCTTAACTGCTGTGTTGCTGCACTCACAGGGAGACTCCGTAGCTAATAGTTTGGGGTTGCGGCAAGTATCACTGCGGCAGGCTTGTTTGCTGTGACGGCGCAGGGGATTTCGCGGATCATTACTGTACCGAGTATAGTACGTTGCAATTATTCAGGCCAGACTGTAATAAAATAAAAAAATTGATACCTCTCGACTTATTAACTATAATAACAGAATTCACATTATCCGTCATCCCTATCAGACGCGGCACAACCCCTAGCCCACCATCCAAAACACACCTCCACAAAATGCCCAAGAGGGAAAACAAAGAAAAGAAAAAAATAATGAGAGAAAAAAATGTTGAAGGAGATACCCGCTCCTGATTCATTTGGCTTCCGGTATGATATCAGAGGATATGCTAATGGTCATGGTAATGATACGGGTTACGTGTTTCGGACTGTCTGGTCTGGAGTGGGAAGCAGCTGTTTAAGAGTAGGCTTGTCAGTGGGAATGCCGGGGTTGGGGTCGATGCTTTGGCTGAGGAATGATCCTTCTTTCTCTTCCCTCTGAGATTCACTCCTGAGATGTGCTCTACAGTACCTAGCCCGAGCCCCCTTTCAAGCTGCCATCCCCTCTCGTTTGCCGGGTCACCGCCCATTTCAACCTGGTAGGAAGGGAGGCCGGTAATCCAAAGGTGGTGGAAGCATATAATGAACCCACCCCAGCTTTTACAAGAATCACCAGAAAATAGAGACAGATAGAAGCGTAAAAAAGCGAAAAAGAAAAAAAAAAAGTGGAAGAAATAGAAGGGAAAAACCTATCGATAGTGATTCCTTCTCCGCAGAAGCTCATAGACTCCGAACTACAATTTCCCAAGAGGCTCTCGGGGGACATTCATGAATACCCTGAGTGAAAGACCTGTGGAAGTGGGATCGTTATTAGCCCTAAATTTTTTGGTTTGTTTTTGTGTAGGGATAGTTCCGGGTATGATGATATATTTTGGATGTGCGGAGCGGCAGAAGGCCTCGTCGGCTTGCGAACGACATGGTGAAAAGGCAGGGTTAAAAGCACCGAACTGCGGATGTGGGGTCTGTGCTTGATAATGTCATACAATGGCTTTGCCCGGGTACGGCACGTAGATCCAGCACGATGGTTGGAGCTTGCCGGTTCGCCCCTTGATAGTGTTACGGTAGTACGGTAGTCCCGTGAGGCAGGTGTTCATATATTATGATGGAGCATCCGGTCCAGAAAGCGAAACCTGACTTCGGGAGCATTGGCACCCTGTACGGAGATGGCGGTATGGTACCGGCACCGTATTTGGGGGTGATGGAAAGCAGTATTTAGATCTGCTCCAGTAGAGTACTTCATATTGGCTGCGAGAGTGCCAAACCCTCAGTCCGCAGACTCCCGCTGCCACCCAAATCCCGACGGGCGGAATGCCTAGGGAGACACCCGGGAACGATCGCAGGCCATGCCGGCACCTTGTGATAAGGGCATTCCGGTGTTACCATGCCGGTACTACCGGTAGCAAGGTCACGGGCCGGGAGCAACCGCTCGGCAAAAAGAAGTGCAGCTCCAACCGGCGACTTGAGCGCTGACACAGTGCCGGCACTGTGCCGCATATCCATGAATGGGTCCTATAAAAACATGTGGTGATGCCGTACAGGTACGATACTCTAGTGTATCATAACCTAGTCGTCAGCACACAGGGAGTGGGCGATTCACAGACCATGCTGGCACTATTTTCTGTTTTCTACCCTCACCTGGTTCATATTTCTCCCGGGCGCTGTTCTTATAACTGCCCATCTCGCCACTGATATCTTCTACTGCACTGGCAGTGGCACTCGAGCACACGCGATCTCGGTTGCGCCCTTCTAGACATCTGCACACCCGTGCTACGAGTATTGGGTGCAGTGGTTCGGAAGTGCGATTGGTTGTTCCGCGAACATCATACCATCCCATACTCGACTACGGTCCGCATGGCACCCTGTCACTGTTGGTGTTACCGGCACGGGTCCTGGTACTCGAGTATCATACTGGTAGGAGTACGAGTACGTTAAGTGGTATGATGGTGGGGGCGCAGGGCGGATATGCTGGTTGGCTGTAAGCTGGATAATCGTATTCGGATCTTGCTTAATAATATTGTGTAGTGTGCTGGGGATATTTTTTTTGTTTCATCGGTGGTAAAGTGGTGCCCGAGTGGTATGCTACTCGTCCTGCGGGTGTCGGTAGTGCGACGCTGGTAATTTAAACCGGTAATAGATGGTGTAAGAATTTGGGGGGGGTACCGTGGGCGTTTGGGAAGTGGGTGTGGGCGAGAGACAGGAATTACCGGTTTCATGAAGAATCAGCTTGTCGGATTTTATGACACCCCGAATCAGCGTTGTTGAGGTAAATTATCAGACGGTATCATACTCGTGCAAAGGGAAGTTGTATTGGCCTATGGGTGTGAGGATCCTTATCAGATCATCTTGGTGATTGACAGTGCCGGGATGGCGGTTCCCATCCGAAAGCACTCTACAGTATGATACGATACCGGTATCATATTCGAGTACTCGTGCTCGTACCGGTAGGTCAAGGAACAGGACAGGATCGAACGCTACCGGCAATTCTACGAGTGCTTTATTAACGCACGGGCCTCTGGCCATTTTCAGGGGAAGGTTCGACATCATTCGTTGAATTGGATCGAGTGAGGAGGAAATGCCCGATAAATGATACATTGGGCACTTTTCATGTTCGCCTTCATCTCCAAGAATCCCTGTGATGGCTTTTGGGGGGGGG
>PYWC01000027.1:654317-702840 GCA_003182015.1 Tuber magnatum | reverse complement strand
AAAAAAAAAAAAGACCGCGTCGACCGGAACCCATCAGTTCCGGGAGTCACCAGTTTGCCCTGATCACTAATACCCTGTCCCGGAAACTTGGAACATCATCCACTTGCCCTTCCTTGTCGCCCCCCCCCCTCCTCCCCCTTTTGAGACAAAAATTGTGACAATTCAACTCTCTTTTAAAGCTGACAAGCCCTCCTTCCTTCTGCCTCCCCATCCCTTCCCTTCAACCTTTATCGGGGGCGAGAACGCTTTCACCGCCTATTTATTGTTTATTCGATACACCCTCGCTCCCACCGGTGGCTGACGGCAGTTTCGACAATGGATTACGTTCTTGGGGTCGTGGATAACCTCTTCTTTGATAGCATCTATGCTACCCTTTTGCCCACAGGTTCGTTCCCGAGTTGGGCCCGTGCCAATGATACTTTGAAGGGGGGGTATATGGATGCTCCAATTGTTAATGACCCTATCTCTCACTTCCTCGGATTGAGACCATCCCCTCGAGCTTATGAATCCTTGCTCCGGAGAGGGGATTGGCAACGCCAGGTTTTCTCACTGTTTCTTATCACCTGGTGAGCCCCTTGTGTTTTTGTTTTTTTAACCCTTTTTTGCTTTGATTGTTTTTTCGGTTGAGAGCGTTTGCTGACCAATTGGTGTTTTTGCAGGATCTTTGGTCTCATTGTTTACTTTATTTTTTCCTCGCTGTCGTACTATCTCATCTTCGATAAGGACACCTTCAAGCACCCCAAATTCCTGAAAAACCAGATTCGGCAGGAGATGGCTCAGACGATGTGTTCGCTGCCCGTCATGGCTGTTTTCACGGCCCCTTTCTTCTTGGCTGAAGTTCGTGGCTACTCAAAACTCTACGCGGATGCTGAGCTCCACGGAAAGTGGTACTTGTGGTTCCAATTCCCGCTCTTTCTGATGTTTACCGACTTCTGGATTTACCTCATTCACCGCGGACTTCACCACAAGAGCATCTACAAGACCGTTCACAAGCCCCATCACAAATGGATCATGCCTACTCCATTCGCTAGTCACGCTTTCCACCCGATTGATGGGTTTTCTCAGAGCATCCCGTACCATGTTTTCCCCTTCATTTTCCCGCTCCACAAGTTCGCCTACATCGGCCTTTTCATCTTCATCAACGTCTGGACTATCATGATCCGTGAGTTGCTCTTGCCGCCCCGCCATCTCCACACACTCTGAGTTGACCATGCGCAGACGACGGAGAATATGTTGCAAACTCCCCTATCGTTAACGGCGCCGCATGCCACACTATGCATCACTTGTACTTCAACTACAACTACGGCCAATACACCACTCTCTGGGATCGCCTTCTTGGCTCCTACCGCAAGCCCAACATGGAGCTCTTCTACAAGGAGACTAAAATGGGCAAGGACGAGTGGGAGAAGCAGGTCAGGGAGATGGAAAAGGTCGTGAAGGAGGTTGAAGGAGATGACTCTTTCAGAGAGTATGCCGTCGATGCTTCTCACAAGAAGACTAAATGATTGCAACATCATTGTTTTGAGTCTGGCGTACAGCGGCGCTATGTGGTTCTATTTTTATTCGTCTTTTTAGATTAGATGGCGGCAAAACCAGTGGGAAGTCAAAGTATTATATCCTTGATTTTCTATGTTTTGTTTCGACTTTTTCGTTCCTTCGCCATTGTTGGTGACTAATAGGGGAAATGACGATAGGCAGGTGTTTTTTTTCCCCCCCCTTCCTTTTTTGCCCTGTTTTTATTTCTGGGAGGGTCTTTGGGTGCAGTGCATATAATATCTCTTGTAATTAGTGTGGTGGATGAGTGTTTGACTGGCACATAGGTGGGGTGAATGAGGGCGTTTTTGGGCTCCTTTTATCCGATATGCTGTGCCCTTTCATTGTTCTGTTTTATACTTTAGGGAATGGCGAATTCGACAGATGTTTGGATGAATCGTTTTTTTCTCATCTCTCGTGCCCACTTCATACCTCGTAATTATACAACAAACTTGCAAAGCTGGGCAAAAATTACAAGCCTAACTCTGTCCCAATCCATTTCCCGTGATTCTCCCTTCCCAATCACCCCATCTTAACATCCCCATCCCCCTCCCCCTCTAAATCCCCGCTCAACAGCCCCACCAGCTCCTTCGCCCTCTTCCACAACTCCCCCTCCATCTCCCGACCAACAACGTCATTCCTGGAATTGAAAACCCCAACATCGATCCCNAAGGGTATGCACAGGGGAATGCGAATGGCCATTGACACCATTGAGTTCGATAATTCCGTGGAGAGGGCTATGCAGTATGCTTGTGGGAACGCGGTTGCCGGTGTCGAGGTTAGGGTTGTGATTGCGGTTGAGGCGGTGGAAAGGAGGGTTGAGATGTCCTATCATGTTCGGAGTGGTTAGTCGGGAGTGAAGGGGGGGGGAGGGAAGGGAGGGGAGGGGTACTTTATCTATGGCGTTGAGCTCGAGGATGCGGGTTTTTGTGTTTGATTGGGGGGACATTTTGTGTTCTGGTTTTTGAGGGGTTTGTTGTCTGGTGGGTGGCAGTGGTATGATATGATGGCTCAATCGTGAGCCAAATTATCGGGTTGGTTTTTATGTTCCTTCGTTCCTCAAGAGCTCTCTCTCTTTCTTGAAACTCGGTATCACCTTGCTAGCCGCTTACCTAACCATCCTACCATCAGCCACACGTTTGGCACCTCCGTTGTCGCGTTTACGCAGAAACAAAATCAACGCGTCTCCACACCCTCCACCTTTTTTCTCAGCCGACCACACACACATCTTCCTTACCCATCATACGCCCGCATTCCATTCCCTTTCCCATTCGTTCGTTCATTGATTATACGCACCCTCTATAAGAGCGAACTCCGCTCACCAAGTCGTGAAGATGGGGTATGCTACCCTCCCCTCCCTCCTGCTCGACTCCCTCCGGGTAGTAATTTACTAACCCGATGCGATGGGGCGCTACTATACCAGGAAGCTCGTGCGCCTAGAGCTCTTCAATTTCAAGTCCTACAAGGGCCATCAAACCATCTACTTTGGCGACTCTTACTTCACATCCATCATTGGACCGAATGGTTCCGGAAAGTCAAACTGCATGGACGCGATCTCGTTCGTCCTGGGTATCAAGTCTTCGCAATTACGTTCTGCGCATCTGAGGGATCTGATTTACCGAGGGCGCGTGCTTAAGACTTCGGGCCCGAGGAGGCCGGCTACTGAAGAGGCGGAGGAGGCAGCGGAGGAAGAGGAAGAGGAAGAGGAGGAAAGTGGGGCTGCTAGGAGTGATCCTAAAACTGCCTGGGTTATGGCAGTTTATCTGAACGATGATGGGGAGGAGCAGCTTTGGAGAAGGGCTATTACTAGTGCCGGCGCGAGCGAGTATAGGATTAACAATAAGCAGGTCACGGCTGCGCAATACAACGATGCGCTGGAGGAGGAGAATATCTTGATCAAGGCGAGGAATTTTTTGGTTTTTCAGGTGTGTCTTTCTGTCGCACCTCTAAGTGGGTAACGGGTTGACAAGGTGATTCTCAGGGCGATGTCGAAGCAATTGCCAGTCAATCCCCGAAGGATCTCACCAGACTCATCGAGCAGATTAGCGGCTCGTTGGAATACAAGGCCGAGTACGAGCGCCTCAAGATGGAACAGGAGAAGGCGGCGGAAACATCAAACTTTAACCTTAATCGTCGTCGTGGGATCAATGCCGAAATTAAGCAGTACCAGGAGCAGAAGAAGGAGGCGGAGAATTATCAGGCGAAGCAGGATGAGAAACACGAGGCGGTGGTGACTCATATCCTATGGAAGCTATTTCATTTTCAACGAAGTGTGGAGCTCAATAAGGAGGAGATTGAACGTCATCAAGAGGAGCTTAAAGAATTTCGCCGCGCTCATGAGAAGTATTATGGGAAGCTTGAGGAGGCGAAGAGGGAGCAGGCTCAGGCGAATAGAGGCGTGAGCAAGCAGGAGCGCGCTATCAAGCGAAGGGAGAAGGAGGTGGAAGAGAAGGAATCCTCGCTTGTTCCCATCGACGAGAAGATTAGTATTGCTGGGAAGAACTTGAAGAAGTACGAGTCTAGGATTAGAGATATCACGAGGGACCGGGATAGTCAGACGTCCGCGGTGTCGGGCTTGCAGAAGGAATTAGCGGTTGTCAAAAAGGCGCAGGCTAAATTCGCGGAGGAGCAACGGAAGATTGCTGAGGAAACCGGGGCGGCGTTGTCCGACGCCGATTTGGCGGAGTACAATAAACTCCGTGAGCGAGTTAATACAAAGGTCGCTGGGGAGCAGATTAAGATTGACGACTACGATCGCCAGCAAAAGACTGATATCGAGACGGTCAATAGCTTGAGAAACAAGGTCGAATCATCCCAATGGCAGCTTAGCAAAATCGAGAGCGAAGTCAAGGACCTGCAGGAACGCAAAGAGCAGATGAAATCCGTCGTCGACCAGGTCGTCCAAGACATCGAGGCTAAGAAGCGGGAGTACAACGCTATGACTTCAGAAAGACTGAGGAATGCCCAGAAGCATACCGAACTTGACGAGAAGCTACAGGACTGTCTCAACAAACTTCTCGAAGCTGACGACGGCCGTAGACAGTCTGAGCGTGAAATCAGGTTGAAGGAGACTATTTCCGCCCTGAAGCGTATATTTCCCGGCGTCAAAGGACGTATATCCGAATTGTGCAAACCGCGAATGAAAAAATACGGCGAGGCCGTGAGCACCGTTCTCGGAAGACACTTTGACGCAGTTGTCGTCGATAACGAGAAGACTGCCAAGGACTCCATCGAATACCTCCGAGATCAACGAGCCGGTCAGGCAACGTTCATCCCCCTGGACACAATTCAGGTCAAGCCTTTGAATTCCAACTTGAAGG
The DNA here is from genome assembly GCA_003182015.1 of Tuber magnatum. NCBI lineage: Eukaryota > Fungi > Ascomycota > Pezizomycetes > Pezizales > Tuberaceae > Tuber > Tuber magnatum. The sequence continues at coordinate 697,987 of PYWC01000027.1, read as the reverse complement.
GTATGCACAGGGGAATGCGAATGGCCATTGACACCATTGAGTTCGATAATTCCGTGGAGAGGGCTATGCAGTATGCTTGTGGGAACGCGGTTGTCTGCGATGATCTCGCGGTGGCAAAGTATATCTGCTACGATAAGGGTCTTGAAGTTAAGGCTGTTACGCTTGATGGGACAGTTATTCACAAAGGTGGTTTAATGACTGGTGGGCGGAGTGGGAACTCCGCCGGGAGGCGGTGGGAGGATCAGGAGGTGGAGAATCTGCGGAGATTGAAGGATAATTTGATTGCACAACTCAATGCTCTTCCCAAGGCTCGGCGGGGTGCGCAGGAGGAGATGCTGCAAGGGGAGTTGTATGGGCTTGAACAGAAGCTTGCTTATAATCGGGATGAATTGGTAAGTCTTCCATCTAGCTTTACGGGTGGGGCGGCGCTAATTGGTTTCATTACAGAAACTCTTGCAACGGAGTCTCGACAGTAAGAAAAAGGAGGCTTCTCATCTCGAACGTCAATTGAAGGAGCTCCAGCCGCAGCTTGACGAGGCCACCACGTCGCTAAATAATATCCGTGCCAAGGTGCAGGAACTTGAGGCAGTTGTTTCTGAGGCGGAAGATGAGATCTTTTCGGAGTTTACCACCCGCCTGAACTATCCCAACATCCGTGAGTATGAGAGGCGTCAGGGGTCTCTGCAGCAGGAAGCTGCGCAGAAGAAGCTAGAGTTCACCACACAAATCTCAAAGTTAGAGAATCAGTTGGCATTTGAAACCCAGCGACTAAAGCAGACCACCGAGAGAATAGGCAATCTTGAGAAGAATGCCGAGAGAGATAGGGTCACGGTGGAAGAACTTGAAGCCGAGAAGGCGCAGATTCAAGAACAGATGGATGTTGTAATGGCTGAGGTTGAAGTCTTGCGTGAGGAGCTGGGGTCGAGAAGAGCTGAGCTCGAGACGCGGAACGAGAAGGTCAACGGACTGCGGCGGGAAGTTTCCAAACGAAGTAAAGACGTCGAGGACACTACAAAGCTGATTTCTGGTCTGGAAGGGGAAATTGAGAGGAATTCTGCGGGCCGATATGCTATCCTTAGAAGGTGTAAGTTGGAGGAGATTGAAATACCACTGACCGAAGATTCCGCACCACTAGACAATTTGCCCATCGAGGACACTCTGCAGGCTGACCCTGACGCGATGGACGTGGACGAGGACGAGGACCCTAGTTCTAGCGCCGTCCAGAAGGTTCAGATACAGGATTATGGCATCGAGGTGGACTTTGAGGATCTCGACGACGATCTCAAAGAGGTACGCATCAGCACAGATTATCACTCGTCGAAAATGGACTAACCAGATTCGATTTTAGAGCGGCGATGAGAGAGTGGAAGAAGAACTTCTTGACAAGATCAAAACCCTTAGCGCCGAACTTGACCGCATGGCGCCCAATATGAAGGCCATCGAGCGCCTGGAGGGCGTTGAATCCCGCCTGCATGAGACGGACAAAGACTTTGAAAACTCCCGTCGCGAGGCGAAAAAAGCCAAGGACCGTTTCCAAGCCGTAAAGGACAAGCGCTCCCGACTCTTCAACAAAGCGCTCGAGCACATATCCTCCCAGATTGCGGGTGTGTACAAGGACCTGACCAAATCTTCCATCTTCCCTCTAGGCGGGAATGCGTACCTCGACGCGGAGGACAACGAGGAACCCTACCTCGACGGGATAAAATACCATGCCATGCCACCCATGAAGCGGTTCAGGGACATGGAGCACCTCTCTGGCGGGGAGAAGACTATGGCAGCACTTGCCCTGCTATTCGCTGTGCATTCGTTCCAGCCGTCGCCCTTCTTTGTCCTGGACGAGGTGGACGCTGCTCTTGATAATGCCAACGTGCAAAAGATTTCGAATTACATCCGCAGTCACGCCGGACCCGGGTTTCAGTTTATTGTCATCAGTTTGAAGACTGGCTTGTTTCAGAGGAGTGAGACGCTTGTCGGGATTTTTAGGGATCAGGTGGAGTGTAGTTCCAAGAGTCTTACGTATGTCCCTTCCCGACGTTCTCCGTTATGGGTGTGCGTGTGCTAATTTGGCTGGGTGGGCAGGATTGATTTAAGAAAATACCAAAAGGATCCTGAGGTTGAGAAGATGTTTGCTTAGGCCTAATTTTCCTATTCGCTTGCGACGCCCGGGGTAGTTTGTCGGTTAGATTCTAAGTTAAGGCAGTGTTTATTAAGTAGGTATACACGGAATACCATTAGTCCCATCTTGTCTTGGTTTTCTTTTACCCACTCTCACGTTTCTATTCTATTCTATTCTATTTTTCTCTCCGTTGGTTTTCTTCTCTTTTTTTGTGCTCCCGCCGGTGAGCTGGCGATATGTATGATAGGACACTTGGTATCCGCGGGTTGTCTGGCCACTTTCGATCAACCAACCATGTGATTGAAGGATTGGACTCGCGATTGAACCGTGATGCCCTGTAGCGACTCTGTACCTTGGAATGAATACATGGGTTATGTTCACCTTTTCTGTTAGAGTCCTGTAATACATGTAGCGAGCATGATAAGCCTTTATCTACTTCAAGCCATTTAGAGTAGCATAGTTCCGCAGGGGTACGAACGTATTCGATAACCGCAACCCCAATCCAACAATCATGGGAACCAACAATACATCAACATGACAGAAGTGCAGTGAAGTAATTGGACAACTTAAGCATATTACCCCCCACCCCCACCGCAGGCACCATCTCCCCTGACGGTTCGTTTTTATTTTCATTTTGGTCCAGACTTACCACACCCCACGAGTCCACCAAAGTCGCACGCTGCTGAGCTGTTAGCTGTGCACTCTTACCTCATCTCATCTCACCGCTCCCCACACGGGTGATACCCAGCGCTGGGCTCGAGCACCTAATCGTTCTACCAGATCGAGTTCATCCTGCGGCCCTCACGTGTCTGTCACTCTTCCTCCCGCACCGGATGGCATCCGCGCACGCTTAGGGGTTGATATGCGCCTGTTTTAGTCCTCCTCCTCCCCCGAGTCTTCCCGTTTCTCCTGCGATGGTTGTTGCCTTTTTTGCACTACCCGAGGGCGTAACGAATTGGGCGGTTGGTCCACTTTGGTACCATCTAACACCACTGTGGTGGAGAGTAGTGGGTGGTCATGGACTATCACTCGATGGAGAATTTGGGAGGTTGTGGAGACTGGTTTGTTATTTGGGGATGATGGGGTTCTTTGTGAAGGGGGGGAGGGGGATTGCTGGATGGGTCTGCGTGGTGGGAGGATTGGGGGAGTGGTGTGTTGTATGTAGATCGCTCTCGCGTGGTACGAGTATGATACTGCACTCTGCTAGGGCATGCGATGGGGACTTGGTAAAGGTTTTACATATGGGTTGGGCCGAACTGGGGGTGCGATGAGGCGGGAGGGGGGGGGGNGGCTGTGCATTCGATTTGCACGCGCTGTGTAAGATATTCTGAGGCTAGAAGCTGACTTTCTGGTGTCCGACTCTGGAAGCATTCACTATAGCGTTGGTTGTATGGGAGATGTGTTGGTAAATGAAAGAACCTGCCCGCTGGCTAAACTGCTATAGTCTGGAGTAACACATGAGCCTCTAGAATTCCTGTATGATGCGAGGCTACGGTAGTACGGTCAACAGAAACCTGCCCCCCAGTCAAAAAAGCGTTAAGAAGAACTCCTACCTTATCTCCCTCTATCAATGCGCTCGAATTCAAAGACTGAAATAATTTTGCGTGGGGCAATTTGGTGAATATCGGTATGACACATACAACATCTTCGATTCTCTCACCAACAACAACGACTTCCTATACCGGTATGACTTTAGGTGAGACTAGGAACCATAGTCTAGACCGGTTCTAACTTACCGCTCGGGTGATTTGGCCCAAGGGGGTTGCGTTATCTCTTAGAGGGGTGGGACAATGAGGTTCGGTGTGAAAGCCTTTACCAAACTCCAGCACGTTGAGTATGATATCGGCACTTTTTTAATATGATAATATTATTATGGTTCGAAGCTGTTAAAAAGTGCCTCTGGGTGGGTGCACTTTTGGAGTGCCTTAATCGTGGTAGGGTATAGGGTTAGAAATAGACAAATTTATTTCTGTTCAATTCTTGACCTTGGTTGTTATTTTGATAACATAATTGAGAGTTAAACTGATCAAATTGGTATCATACCTTTTATGAAAGGCAATTCTATATAACAAAATCATATCTGCCAAGCATTCTATATAGATTTTTCTGTGTGATGGGAACCGCTTTCTATACCACTACCCCAACACTCAAAATGGGGAATCCGAGGCTTTTGAGTTGGAAATACAAATCCCACAGGAGGGTTAACAACTCCCTCAAAGTTGTTCAATCCTCGCTTTCCCATTTGGCAGTCTCAGCCTCCCTCGCTCGACCTGACTCTTCAACTCCTCCCCTCGCGTCTGTTGAGCCTGAGATTATTTTTTTGATCTTTTTTTCAACCGCCCCGCGGGGGTCTACGTGGGTTTCCGGCTTCATGTACTCACCCTCCCCGAGCCTGACCAGACCTTTGAACCTCTTGAGCGAGTCCACGTGATGCCTGGAGGATCATTTTCTGGTCGATTTATTTGCATCGGAGCCCCCCTCAATCTCCTCTCGAGCGGGATTTCAGTGGGTTCATCAGACATGATGACTGGAAAAAACACCTGTTAGTACTTTGGGTTAGCTTTGTGGAGTGTCAATTTTCATCTGTAGGGAGGGATGGGGGGATTGCGGGGGCCGTTGCAAGAGGTGAATTGAGGAAGATGTAGGGAAGCGGTTCGGGAGGTATCATAGTGTGAAGTTTGGATTGGTATCATAGTGTAGGGATAATAAATTTTTAGGGGTTTTTTTCTTTTTCTTCTTCTCTGGGAGAGGAGCGGTACCCAACTAACTGGGGGAAAATTGGCAGGTTTTAAAGGAACACAGGGGAAAGCCACTTGGTTATTGTGCTGTGTGAAGGGGTGTGGAATTGGTTGGTTTTGGCAAGGAAATCAAATTGTCAGAAGTTACTTGTGTGTGCATATATAAATTGCCATAGGCCGATGTCAAGAAACCCCGTGGATATAGGGTAAACATCACCAAAACCATTGTAAATGGGGGTGATAGTTATGATTCATCACTACGACATTATCATATATGGTGCTCACGTCTGGGGCAAATTTCAACTGCTGGGCCGTTTCTATGCGCAATTGGATCCCTAGGTTTTTTTTTTTTTTTTTTATAGTCTGCGGTTCATCCGTAACCTAAGCTACAGGAAACACAACAGCATACACCTTAAAGCATGGTCTAAAAAACTTGAGTAACAAAAGAAAATCGTGAGGCCAAATTGGCCATTCTCGTAAAAGGAAACTCTCTCATTGACAAAGGAAAATTAATCCGATTCTGAAAAACATAAGAAACAAAACCCTTCACCAGTTTGCGTTATTGGACCCGCCCCCCTAGATACTTGCAACATCTAATACCTTGACATCAGATTTTGTGGCCGATATCCGTCCCCGCTCCTCCGTTATTCCAAATTTCCTGAAGAGATGCAGAAACACTCCCTCCTCTCTCCTCACCATCCTCCCCTTACTCCATCAGAGTTAGTCTTCCTTTGAAATAACCGCCCTCTGCTCCTGTACACCCATCTTTCCATCTTGCTGCACGGTACTCGCGCCTGCGGACGGTCCGGGATCCGTCCTGAGCTCTAGACTCTTGAATAGCCCCATATTCCTCAACATTGGTCTTTCCGCCGTGCTTCTTATAATGAAATTCGAAACTCTCAGTCCTCTCACATCTCGTGGTAGATCTGCGAGCCGGTCCCTTCCGAGCGATTTGCATACTATGATGTGGCTCAAGATCTCTCTGGAGCCTACACGTTATCCCGCAGGGATTGCAGTTGCAAGGGTCCGGGCCTGAGTAGTCGGATACAGTATCCTCCTCCTCGTCGTGCTGCGTGGGTTCACCGTAAAGTACAAGATCGCCGGTGCCGCGGTTGGAGTAAGTTTCCGAGCTTTGAAGATCATCGTCCTGTTCCTGTTGCTTTTTCCTAGCAGAATATTGTGCATAATTGGATGAATGGGTGGAGTATGCCTTGTTTCGATCACTAGCGTATTCGGCGGCTTGGAGGGGCGAATCGCTGTACTAGAGGGACAAGCTGGGACCGCAGGTAATAGTAGCCTATTGGCTGAGGGAAATTACTGATGGCATACTGCCGAAGTGGGTTTGGCACTGGAATTTAGAGACGCTGTCAGGTCAAGGGATTGGTCGATAGTTAGTTCGCTATTAGAAGCACGGGTGTTTGAGTAGGATGGAAAATAGGACCTGATGTACTTACCTGTCGTTCTTGGTAGGGCTGGAATCGATATCCTACCAACCCGTAGTGCTGATTTAAGGGTAGTTATGACCGGCGGTGCTCTACGAGTTACCCCCCCAGGAAGAGATGGATGGCGATGCCTCTAGGTGGTGTTCGCGGGGATTACTGGAGTCATGAAAGAAAATTTGTGCTTGTGATGACCATGTCGACTCATTTTCTGCGTTTCGCGGCTTGCGATAGTAGAGGCGGCTGATGGGGATTCTCAGAGCTGAGGAACGGAAGGGTTTTATCCTGAATCCTCAGCCTCATGAACAACCGTGTAGAGCAAACCCATAGTTATGGATAAAAACTCTCGTTCGATCGGTCGGTGAGAGCACGAGCCATACCTCCGACTGTCCTGGTGCAGGACATATGTACTAAGCTTTGCAGTGCACAAATACCTCTGCAACCTAATGGTAGTCCTCGAATCTGGGAGGGGGGTGCATTCTCAACATCTATATCGTTGGCCTCTGTAGGAATTTTGCAAGGCTCCTGGCTTCTCATGTGCTCGGCTTACTTTTCTACGGCTCTATCGCATTTACCGGTGGGCTGTGCATTCGATTTGCACGCGCTGTGTAAGATATTCTGAGGCTAGAAGCTGACTTTCTGGTGTCCGACTCTGGAAGCATTCACTATAGCGTTGGTTGTATGGGAGATGTGTTGGTAAATGAAAGAACCTGCCCGCTGGCTAAACTGCTATAGTCTGGAGTAACACATGAGCCTCTAGAATTCCTGTATGATGCGAGGCTACGGTAGTACGGTCAACAGAAACCTGCCCCCCAGTCAAAAAAGCGTTAAGAAGAACTCCTACCTTATCTCCCTCTATCAATGCGCTCGAATTCAAAGACTGAAATAATTTTGCGTGGGGCAATTTGGTGAATATCGGTATGACACATACAACATCTTCGATTCTCTCACCAACAACAACGACTTCCTATACCGGTATGACTTTAGGTGAGACTAGGAACCATAGTCTAGACCGGTTCTAACTTACCGCTCGGGTGATTTGGCCCAAGGGGGTTGCGTTATCTCTTAGAGGGGTGGGACAATGAGGTTCGGTGTGAAAGCCTTTACCAAACTCCAGCACGTTGAGTATGATATCGGCACTTTTTTAATATGATAATATTATTATGGTTCGAAGCTGTTAAAAAGTGCCTCTGGGTGGGTGCACTTTTGGAGTGCCTTAATCGTGGTAGGGTATAGGGTTAGAAATAGACAAATTTATTTCTGTTCAATTCTTGACCTTGGTTGTTATTTTGATAACATAATTGAGAGTTAAACTGATCAAATTGGTATCATACCTTTTATGAAAGGCAATTCTATATAACAAAATCATATCTGCCAAGCATTCTATATAGATTTTTCTGTGTGATGGGAACCGCTTTCTATACCACTACCCCAACACTCAAAATGGGGAATCCGAGGCTTTTGAGTTGGAAATACAAATCCCACAGGAGGGTTAACAACTTGTAAGATTCACGAATTTACAGCTTGTTATTCAAATTCTATTTCCTCTATTCAGATGTGAAATAAATATTAAATCAAAGTGGGTGCAAGAAGACTGAAAAACATAATGATTTAAGTACGAGGTAGAGTAGAACTTGGCACTAGTAAAGTATGGTTTGATATCTTCTAATATTATTAAATTTATAATACATACACTTTCCTACTTAAACCCTAAACCCTGTTATGATTAAAGCATTTCAAAGGTGCTCCCACCTAGGGACACGTTTTAGGTGCTTTGCACCATATATAGTACCTTTTTAAATAAGCTATCCAGTGCCCCGAATTTCTACCGGGGGGTCGCCTGATGGGTGAACATAAGTTATCCGAAAGGGGTAGACTCAGGATTAGGGTCTTGATCAAAGCTTGATCCAAGACATGTTGCCGAGAGATGGGTGCCTGGCGAAAAGAAAGTTGGTTTCGGGAGGCAAATTAATCACTAATGCAAGGATTTTCCATAAAAGGTTATTGATTTACCCTAAACCCTCGAAATAAAAATGTGAGATTCAAACTAGAAATTTTTTTTTGCTATGATATCATAAATTATCTGTTAAGGCATACCAAATAAACCTCCATTTATTTACGGGTTTACGGAGAAAAAAGTGCATAAAATCTGGGATAATACCATTTGTGGTGTGTCAAGCAAGGATTTAATACTCTAGTGCAGCGATTATCAGTTGCTGAACTTGCCTATCATAGCACGTATCATATCATACCGGTACTCGAGTACGATCCTGGTAGAATATGGTAGACTAATCCTTAGTACACAGATGCCTCGGTAGTTTTACAGGGTACAAGCACAGCACAGTACAATACTCGAGTACTAGTACATGGTCACAGAGACTATTTGGTTAATATGGCGCCACTGAGCTACAATAGCCAACATTTACAAGAATGGTACTTGTCAAGCGAAGCAACCCATGAGAAGTTCAGATAGAGTGGGGTTACACGCGGGATGTATATTCCGGGTAATGGGGAAACGTAGCGGGAAGCCAGCATGTGGGGGAATATTTTAGCCGAATAGGATAAAGCGCAGCGGGAGGTAGGCCGAGGATGGTGGCCAATTGGCAGAGTTTATTGCATCATGTAGGGCCCTTCCACTAGCGGTGGGGTGCGCCGTGCTCCGGCACCCCCAGAGAAAGGCCAACCGTCCCCCATGGTCCGTCGAATCCATCTAATGAATTGTCTCCCTGGGCCCCGGTAATCAGCGAGGGAGATATATGTGAATGGGCTCTTCGCATATCTTTCTCATGGACTTCCATTCGAGTTTCTCATCCTTGGCCCTCCACTCTTGTTCCTCACCCTTTATCCATTCCCATCATCCCCGTTTTCCCATATCACTCAACCATGTCTTTTAACCCCGAGTCGATTACATCATAACCCATCACTCGCTAGTCAATCTGGATGCCGACGGTGTTCGGGTGGGGCCGACGACGCTAAAAAACGTGTTATGACTAAAACACATCACTTGCATACCCGTATGAGGAACAAGTTGATGGGTTGTGTTCTGGGGGCTCGGGGAGGGGGGCATTTGGTCGTTGGAGAGAGAAGGATGAGAGGAGAGGTGTTGCACCCAGGGCCGGCGCTGGTGTGGGCGGGGGCTGTGGAGGCGGGGGTGTGGGGAGGTGCATGCGTGACATTGTAGGTGAATAAGTTCTGACTGTGGGTGCACAGATACAAGGCTGTATTAAAGGTGCATCCGAACTCTCTCAGAGCCTTCTTTGGTTTCTCGGTGTAGTAGCAGTCATAGATAAGGACCTGTTTGGCGGGAACGGTAGGCGGGTCGACCGTTCCGTTCACGGATGATTTTAGCTGGAGAAAGGGTTGTCTTGGCACCTTCAGAACGGAAGGAAACGGTCGTATCCAAACAGGCCCTAACAAGGTTACACACGCAATACCATCTCCTGGATTCCGCCCGGCTCGGTGAGGCGACACCCGATGTATTTTTTTATCAAACGAGACAAATTGACGAGGGCTAAGTCAAAAAAAAAACCCCCAAACAGGACATGGGATAAACATCGCTGGAGCCCTTGTAAATAAGATAATTGGCTCACGATATAAGTCTAATGTCTGGGGAAAACTTCAGCTGCCGAGTCGCTGTCATGCGCTGTTCGCCCCCCCCCCCTCCCTTTACCGATTACCGCCTGCATTCATCGGGCACCACCATCCTTGGTTCCCGTACCCTCATATCTCCGCATCCCAGCACGACATTCACCCCTAGTAGGGACCTAGGGCCTGTCTCTAGCTTCCCACCCTTAGATGAACCGATTTGCCTCATAATCGCCCTTTCTGTACTGCCTCCGGTAATGGGCCCTGAAATTATCAACCCTCGTAAATCTCGTGGTATGTTTGCAGCCGATCTCAGGACAAACTGGCCCACCCGGTACGCTATGCTTTCTGGCTGCCTTTAGGTGTCGATCTAGGTCCGAATGGCGTTTGAATTTTATCTCGCAGGTATGGCATGCACGAGGGCCCGCGCTTGGGGAATTGGCTGCCTTCCCCCGTTTCCTGCCGGGGCGCGCGGGCCTGTGGGGCGGGGGAGGTGGGGGGGGAGCAACGTTGCCGGTGGTGAGGTCAGGGTGAGACCCCTGGGATTGGGAACCGCTGGCTGGTTGTTGTTGTTCTTGTCTTACAGAATTTTGAAGGTGATTTGGATTAAAGTTGAGGTAAAGGACAGCTTCGTTGATACCTGTAGCGCATCCGGTGGCTTGACTGGTGAGGCGCTTTGGATCCCATAGGGGTAGCTTGGGGAAGCATTGGATTGAAAGGGTGATATACGGTTGGACGACAATACCGAGTGTGGGTTCATGGGGGTATGAGGGGGGTATCTGAGCTAGTTTGCCAATTCGGCCCCCCGAGAATTGTTGCTATCGGTATTGCCCAAATTTGTAAAGTGGTAGTGGTGTGGCCGGTCCCGGCACCAGTGTCCCAGTCGGGGCCGCCAGATTGCCGGGGAGGCTCAAGGCTCATGTGTGAGCTGCCGGTATCGGGAGGGATAGTTGTCCCATGTTCTGGACTACTATCACCATAGCCGTAGGCGCCAAAATCTCCATCACTCTGATTACTTGAGTGGAGATTAGCGTTCCCTTCACGAAAGTTGTGTTGACTACGATCAAATGGAGGAATCCGCCGTTTTTGCGACTCGGAGCGAGAATAAGGAAGGGTTCCAGAGTAGATGCGGGAAATGGACTTTCTAAGTGAGGGAGCGAGGGGTTTTATCCCAGAGGCCTAGGTTCGTGGACGAACGACTGAGAGGAGAAGGCATTGGGATGCCGTCCTTAATAGCGATCAACTGGCAGTATGCTTTCGCCTGTATCCATAGGGGATCTAAGCTCATCGATACCAGGATGCATCTTTTTTTTCCTAACCCCTTTGAGCTGTTATAGAATGGTGAAAAGGAATGGGAACAATAACTGGGGGAAGTTTTCTTTTTTTCTTAAAAAAAAAAGAAAGCAGGCTGAAGGGATCCATAGTTATTTCAACTTTTAATATTTGCTAATGTTTTCTTTGCTCGCTTAAAAGAATGATTGTTCTTTTCTTTAACAATCTTAGATCTTTGCATGCACGAGTATGCACGCGAGCTAAGATAGGATATGGTAGACTGGGTTTTGGTGTTTCCTCTGTGGAAGGCGCTAAAACTTAATATTGCCTGCGAGTGGTGGGGGAAGGGGGAATATATGATATTGTGACAAACTGGGGTGTTAGTGTCTATGCTTCATCTTCGGAAAAAGAATTCTATGCCATTCTATTCGCTAGTATTGTTAGAGTTCGCACAGAGGGTGAGGCAAATGAAAGAGAGAGGAGCTCCGCTGAACCAGGAAATATCGCCTTTGCTGTCGTTAGACTACCGTATCATACTTGAAAAGGGCGGAAAATTTGAGGCGGCAAAGTAGGGATTATCAAAAGATGTTGATCGATCGATAAGCTGCATCGGGGTTTACTCTACTCCAGCGGAGGGAATCAAGGGCTTCCACAGCTGGCAAGTAATCTCTGCGGGGCCGACCAGTGTTGAGCTCAATTTCATAATTCTTACCTTGTCTCACAATTGGCAGTCGGTAAGAAGATACCGGTAACTTATGTCCAATATCCACTCGGGATTGTTCGCGCCTACCGGGTGCTGTTTTATTTTGTCCAGTCATAATGACTCGCTTCCGGCGGCTCGTACCGTACCGGTGCTCGCACAGCCGGTACAGTACGAGTACTCGAGTACTGACTGGCATCATACTAAGGCTGGACCCCATACGGGATCTTTCTGGTCGGGGTTTTTTCCGCCCATTTCTACCATACCGGAGTACAGTACCGGTTTCTACCGCATTCCTTCTTCCCGTCCTGTCAGGCTGTCGGACTATGTAAGTACCGCGCTTGCCCCAATACCAGTGGGGCACTTTTCCCTTGTCCCGAATACAAGCATGCGGTGAAAGGGGAAAATCGGGAAACCTTGCAAATGTGCTCTGGAGCTCCTTTTTCCTAACCCTGGTTTTCCGCCGCCTGCCCTGTCGAACTCTTTTTTCTCTCTTTTTTTTTCGTCGGTAAACAATTAAACCGCCGGTATGGTTCTACTCGGGAGTGCATGACACGGTTGGATGCTGTACTTGTATTATCTGGCGTTATCCGGATTTTCGCCGAGACCGGCCACCACTTCTGGTCGGATGATGCCCGGTGTCTAAAGTCGGCCATCCCGACAGCTCTTGACCCGAGCTGGGATTAGGCATGAATACACCCTAAACCAATGAGGGAAACTGATCATGGGACTACCCGAAATTCACTACCATCCATTTCTATTAAACTTGTTTTTCAATGGAGTGTGTACTTGGGAAGGGGAGATGGGGTTTACCTATTCAATTTCCCCCTAATGAAAGAGTCTGGTTTTGGGTGTCCGTCACTCGATAGTTAACGAGGGTTGGGCAGGGCACTGGGATAGCGATCAAACCATTGCTATGGTACCGGTAGGCCACGGGGAGCCGAAACACACAATGACACGAGACAACTGTCCAGCAGACAGTATGCTTGGCAGGAAAAGGCCAGTACCAGTACTCGGGGGGTGAGTTAAGTGAGGCGACACCCATATGCGGTATCATAACTAGTATTAGAACACAGATAAACGCGTTTTGCGTGTTTTCTTTTGTATGTGGGAAAAAAAGTCGGGCGACACCTAGAATACGGTAGGTATCATAATTCACCCAGACATTTTTGTGGTATGAATACTGTACTGTACAGCGCCGGGCTTGCCCTTATACCCGAGTACGACGAGTACTGTATTCGGGTGTAAATGGAGGTGGATGCGACTTTGTCAACCCCCTAGTACTCGGGTGTAAGGGTATTTGGGGACCGGTAACACAAGCACTGTTCTGGCATGTTGCTGGAGAAAGTGCTCACAAATGCTTGTGTTACCGGTCCCGACTTTTTGCCACCACCAAAGAAATCTCACAAGGTATCACTCGAATTCCCTAATCTGGTTTAGTTCTCACACAATTTCACACCTCCTGATGGAGGTGGTCCCGACTTTTATCAACCTCCTAGTACAGTTGCCACTTAAAGTTATTGCGTGCCGCTGTGCGTCTCGGCCCACCGTGTCCTCCGGCGCGTTCATCTCGGCCAAGGATGGTACTTGTCTCGGAAAGGTGTGGATGGTGCTGTAAAGGTTTTCCCCTCAAAGATGACGCACGCAATGGAGCAGAAACAGACGAAAGTGCACCGGCACAACAGGGCACTCAGCCCCACCGGCCGAATAGTTGTGCTGGCGAGCCCTTGCAGAGAATTGCCTCACCTCCTGCACTTTCTGGAATGCTGGGGGAATAATTGGGAAATAAGCTGAAGAAAGGAAGGGCAAATCTCATGAGCTGTTGGGTTTTGGGTTTCTTCTGCGGTCAGAACAGATTTCCGCATCTTTGCTCAATCCTACTCAAAAGTGGCGTGTCCGAAGGGGTGAGTTGGGCAAAGGATTCTAGGGAAAGCTCTAAGGCCCCCGCCCCGGGACTCAGTTCGCTCGCCGAAAGTGCGGCGAAAACTAGAAAAGTATTTGGGGGCTTCGGGTCATTCTTCTGATTTTTCTGGGTTTATTCGGATTATTCGGGGAGGCTGCCGACAGTCTGTGAGCACGATACCGATATTTTGCCCTTCGATACTACCGGCAAGCCAAGCTTTATGAACTGCATGTCTCAGCCTCGACCCGGATAGTAATCAGGAAGGTGCGGTTCGCACAAGTTCTAGGAATGCGTGCTACGGTATGATATCATATTGAAAAGTTTTGCCCCCATCCTAACCATATGGGCGGTGGAATCCTTCCCGCATACAGCGGTTGCCGTACTACTGTGGGTACGTTCACTTATGTAGATGGCCGTCCAACGGCTGGGAGGTGTGCACTTCATGGGTACTGGCGGGGCAAAGGGATGGTCAAGTGTTTGTGGTACAGTACCTGGGGCGGCTGGCACGCCCGCCAGCACCATAAACTAAGCTACTCGTGCCAAGGTTGTGGCTGCGCCACGACCCCGGGCTGCTCGCTGGCTCGCAACCGTGGGCACTCTCAAGCGAGTGCCAGACAGCTCAACGGTCTTTGACAGCTCAACGGTCCTTGGGCATTGCCATAGAAACTCTGTTTTCATAGAAACTGTGTTGCTATAGAAACTTTATTGCTAAGCATTATTTTGCAATTCAGCTATTTTACAACAGCATAGTTATACTCATTACAATACAACTGTATAAACATTGGCATCCATTCATTAGTGAATACTCAATTTCCCTATTGACACCTACCAAAGTGATAAAAGAAATACATGCCAATAAGATGAATGTGCCAAAAGAAGTGCCTTGTATATTAGTTATTGAGCTAAATACAGCAAATCTGTGGTCTGGCAGAGCTGCAGTGAGTTTAGATCTAGGAACTAGGCTGCCATACTGAATGATTGAGAGTTGTCATTTAGGCCAAAAGTTTAGTTAATTATGCTAATATATAATAGCTTAATGATTTACTAGTACTACCTGGTCTATATAGTAGCTCAATTGTTTTACTATTGTACTACAACATACTCTAACTATTCAATCCCTTTAGACTTAAACCTTTTTACCATAGTATTGATTAATAACTCACAGGCTTTGCAACTCCTATCTTGTATTAGTTCAAAGTTCTCTAGATCTCACTATCTTTCTAATTCTCTATTTCTCCAGTTCTTCAGTTTCTTAGTTCTCTAGTTCTTTAGCTCTTCTGTTCTACAGTTTTCTAGTTCTCAAGCTTTCTAGTTTTTCAGTTCTCAAGCTCTACAGTTCTTCCACTCTTTGGTCCTCTTGCTTTCTAACTACTACTCCACTCTCAGGCCCACTAGCTCTACAGGATTTCTCCTCTTTAGCTTCTGTGCTCTTATGCTCCCTCAATCTCCAGTTCTCTAAGCTTTCAAATCTTCAGCTCTTTAGCACTTTTATTCACTGAATATTATGGTTGGTAGCTTTCCTGTATCTTACAACCTCCTGTGTTCTGTATTTGGTCTATATTCTAACTAAATATACTATAGCAGATATCTGGGCCAACTATAGCATTATCATCAAACTCAGTACTTATTCATCCTGGTCAGTCTGTTGACCTATATGTGGATATTGAGGTCTGAATTTAAGCAGAGATTACAATCTTTAATACAACTAGGGAGGATAATCCCTATTTTCCAAAAATATCATAAAAGGATAAGGTTCAGTTAAGTTCATTATGAACTTGTTGGCAAGGGCATTAATCAAAAGTTGATCAACCAGTAGTTTACTGTAAGGTATGAGAAAACCAAGAAGGGATGGTCTGACAGTATCTATATAGGTTGGATTGTGTGGAAACAAGTGCCAAACTTCAAATAGTATTAGATTGTGCTAATACAATTCTGGAGAATGCACATTGTAGCCCTCTACCAATACTAACTGTTAGTGAGAAATAGATACAAAAATTCCTTGATCGCAATTCCAAGTACTTTATATACCAGCAACATACCATTGATGCTGATTGCAAAAAGACTTATCACCTCAATGATTTCTATAGGTAATGTTTCCTACCAGTTAGTATTCTCTAAGATGAGTAATAATATCTGAGCCACATTCATCCAAGACTCTGCTTCTTGTTCTCATCATTGGAGAACTAACCACTTAAGGCTCCTGTCCCAAGACTTGCTTATCAGTGTATACATTCAATGTAGTTATGTAGATGAGGAGTAAAGTAATTAGGTGATAGGTAAGCAGATATAATAATACTACCATGAATAGCTTATCCTCCTGGGTTCTAGCAACCACTTTTATACACACTCTTCATGCCAACTCTAACTCTGAGACTTATAACTATGAGTCACCTGTCCTGTCTCTATAGGAGTCTGGTACACTAATTGTGTTATATACTTGAAAACCTATGGCTTGTGAGCAGAGTCATGTGCAAAAGTTAGAATATCATGTAACTTTCATAAAGAGTGATGGGGGTGGAAGGTTTCTTACATCATGGAAGACACAGAACAGAATGTTGGGAAAACTGAGTAAGGCTAACCGGTAAGGCTTACTGGCAAGGCAGGTTGGTTAGACTTTGGCACTATGACTCACAGTTATGGTCATGGGGTCTCACATGACTTACAGTTGTGAGTGGTTGATTCTTTATGATTGGTTGATGCACTTGAATGACTTGCAGTTGCGAGGCGTATGATGTAATGACTTTTGCAGATGACTTGGGTAGCGAGTCATGGGTTTCATACATATGATGCACTTAGCACACAGAACTAGGGCATGTGACTCATAGGTATGAGTCACAGGATTAGGGTTGGTATGAGGAGGAAGTACAAAAGGGGTTGCCAGGACTCAGGAGGATGAGCTTATCTCGCTATCATCTTTGTATCTTCTGACCTATAACTTTACTACTCTAATCTTCACCTAAGTGGCTATGTTGCACATATACACTCTCGTGAATGGGTCGTCCGAGAGGAGCCTAGTGTGCTTAGGTATCAGACTTAGGAGAAGAAGTTTAGTCTCAGACATTCGAGACTAAAGTATTATTGCCCGTGTGGGAGAAGCACTGATGGGTAGGAATTGTTACAGTAACCCACAACCGTGAGTTATGCAAGTACAACAAGTACTTGTATCAAGATTGTAGCATACTGCCAGAACCCGCAGGCTAGCAGACTCACAACAGGGGGCAATCAAAAGAGTACCTGACAGTGCAATACAAGTTGTGGCTCATCAGACTAAATCTGTGACTCAATACCACTTTGTGGCTCAGAGTAGCTTAGTTGTGCAGATATCATTTTATACCTCAATAAGATTAAAAAGGTCAACTGTTTCACAGACTCTAATTTACATCAGCTTTCACAACTGTGCTTCTTGCTTAATGCCAGCAATTATCAACTTTGAAACCTTTTTCTTATATGCATAAATCCCGTGATTCTCCTTTACAAATACTTTTGTTTGATCAAGTAAAGGCTTCCGTTCTGCTTCATCAGCATGGATTTTTGCATTCTGAGCCTGCCTTAGCTGCCTCTCTACCTTTTCCAACTCTGAATCTTCTCTTTATTTAATCATCTCACATGTCTCTAAGGTATATATAACCACTCCTTTTTGAACATACATGTGATTCTGGGCTCAGCGCCATTTATTCCTTGTCTTCTCCACTACTTGGGTATTTGCTATATGCTCCATAGCAAATGCTCCGGATTGTGCCTGTCGTAATCCACTTTGCGAAACCTGTATTAGTCTTTGGGTTATACATATGACAAACTGGCATAGTGTAATAGGCATGCCACATGATCATTGGCAAAAGGTTATGTGTTTGATCCCAGGATCGAGTGGAGTATTTGGAGAATGAGTTAATTTCTACCAATATGATGCCAGCACCAAACCCTCATTTATGCCACCACTGAAGGTGCCCGACCTAGGGGTTGTCTCTGAGTCTTCAAGAGACGACCCCCAGCCATTGTAATAAGGTAGAAGCAACTAAATTGGTTGGTTGGTTGTGGCAATAAATGTATGCAAAGATCTCTCAGCCGCACCAATGCATGGATACCAACAGGGGGGAGGTCAGCTACTCTGATAGGAGTTCCCAGCTGCTGTGCGTGTAGTGAGACCGGATTTCAAGCCTGTTGGTGGAGGAATACGGAAAACAATCTGGACAAGGGGACGACACCCAAGACGCGCTTGTTCGCTTATGCCCAAAGGCATGATAAGGTATAGTCCAATGATGGCCTATCATGTAGAAGATTAACTCAGAGTATAAAGAGGCCTAAATGCTATTGATACAATAAGACAGGAGCATGCCTCCTGCGGATTGATGCAGACAGATGAGGAATCCGCCTGCATTGATAAGTCTGTTATCAGAGCTGATCACTTCGTAGGCAGCGATAGAACCAGTAGCTACTTGCCACAGTGAAAGGGTTCAAGTGACTGCGATCGGAGTAAACACTGCGGAAAGATGGATGGGACACCCTCTCTGGTGTTCAAAGAAATCGGAGTCAAGTGGGGTAAAGGTTTTCAGGGTCTACGAAGTTCTTACAGGCAAAGGTGGGAGGAATAGATAGGCTGCGAACACCCGGCTGTAGAATATAAATATTGCGGTGCCTCCTATACTTTACAAACATCATCAACAATGGAGAAGACACCTTATCAATATATTTGTCATACGATAAACCTTTTATAATACTTCTTTCCTGATATTGCAAGTGAGCCTTCCTAGCGATCACTTCATCACGTATTGGGCCTTAGTCCAGACTACCTTGTTCTCAGAGTCAGCCACTGTGTAACACTATACTGATATGTTCTATACTACCGAGACTCACAACCACATTCTCAAATGAGCCAGGAGGACCGCTTATCTAGCGCCCTCCACTATCTACCTCAAGCCTACCTCAAATGAAACCCACACATATCCAAGATCGAGTTTGATCTTACTCTAAGGGAAGTTTTCCAAGACACAAACATTCCCTTCTGATTCATTGATTATGGTATCAAGTGGGCCCTTAAGCCCCTCACACTGATACGAAGGGAAGACAAGATGTCACAACCAAGGATTCATGAAGGATGGGAGGATTCTGATAACATCGACATGTTGCGCACAAAGAGGCAGCAAAGGCTGATCAGCAGATGGGGGCCAGGCCAGGATAGCCCATACCCACTACCACTGGTACCACCAGGGCCGGGAGGTAACATTCCACCACTACGGCTAGGTTCTACGCAAACACCTAGAAACCCGTCTGGACTACTAGGACACAGGGGTCCTACCCCAAGCATAACGAAGAAGTGAAGTCGACCAAGGTCACGCTCTGGAACCCCAACTCCCTCAGGTACTACTGACTTGAGTACCCTCGCTGCATATATTGGGACACTGATTGGCCAGTAAGACCGAAGTGAAACTCAAACCCAGAATGACCAGATGGTCGCCTATGGGACTCTATCGGATAAGGGAAAGGAAATGGTAGAAGGTCTGGATCAAGTACAAGAGTGACTTCTGAAGGGGGAAAAGCTGGTCAGAGCGGAGTTGGCACTCAGGCAAAATAAGAGTAGGAAGTTGGAGGGGGAAGTTGTGGCGGAGATCAGCAGATTTAAGGGAGTAAGTAAGCCCGCTTTCGCCAGCATGCACAAGTGAGCAGAACAACAAGCGGCAGTCAGCAGACAGCTGCACCAGGACCTGGGAGATACCATCCAAGAATTAGTGAGTAGAGATCAAGAGGGCTATGCAGGACTGGATAAACTCCGGAAGGAGTTAGAGGAGGAATGACGATGTCAGCGGACCTGAGAACTGCAGTTTGTCACTGAACTGCGGACAATCGATAAGAAGGTAATGGCAGAGCTAAGGGACATGCGGCAGAACCTGACCAAAATGTTTGCTCAGTCATCAAGAGAAATGACTGCACTGGTACAAGCAACATTAAGCTTGCATCCTGGGGCGTCAACCCATGATGGGGAAACAGGAAGAGGACAGTCAGGGCCATTCCAACAAGGCAAAGGGAAAGAGCCAGCAGAGAGGGACACCCAGCCAGAGACCATACAGAGTGGCTGGGAGGAGACAAGAGCACCTACCAATGTGGCTGGAGGAGCGGAAGACTCAAATTTTAGAGACAATAAATCAGACAATGGTGGAGAGGGGCCTAGCCGGCAGTTAGACACTCTACTCAGAGAAAGGCTGAGGGCGGCTAAAGAAGAGAAGGAACACAAAATAATACTGTAGCTGGCCAAGGAGTTGGCTCAACAGACTGTCTTGCATTGGAAAAAGCCTACTGATCTGCTATTCGTATCCAAAGCAATATCCTACAAGGATATTAAAACCAGGCTATATGTATGCTGGGACTACTTTAGCTAAAATACCACACTATGGGTGGTTGATAAAGATAGAATTATATATGCTCTGGGAAGGATAAAGGGTGTTGACATGACAGCCTTTAGCAACTGGTATCAGAAAAGCATGGAAGAGCTCAAAGAGAATGCCGCTCATCCGGAGTTGCTAATGTGGAAACAGTTATGGCATGAAATAATTGTGTGATTGTTATCAACCAATGAGGACTGGAAAGCCTGGGGATAGATGGGAAAAATCAAGTATGAGAAGTACATCGATAATTATCTCTTTCAGATGAGAAACTGGAACAGCAAGAGAAAGGTTGAAGAAACGGCATGGAGGAGGATAGTCAAGAACTGACCACTGGAGGCAATACTGAGATGGCCGTCTCCTAAGCAATATGCTATCGACACTGAATAGCTGTAGCATATTCGAGCAGTCGGCAACCAGGAAGAGGCTTTCCTTACTAGCGAAAGATAACAACCGGATGATTCATCCAGCTCGTCAGGGCCTCCTGGATGGTTGAAATGATAGCTGGAGGATAGAGAAAAGGAGCCTCAGCAGCGAAAAGACGAAGGGCAATCTAGCAAGTTCCGGAGAAAAACAACACCTAGGACCTGCAAGTGAGCATGGTTTGCCCAAACCAACAAACTGACCAAGATCCTAGGGGTTGAGTATATAGACTGGAAGAAAGCTCAAGCAGGAATACCCTAAAACCTGGTCCACCAATATCAGGAAAATAAAAGCTACACCCAGTGCGGATCTAGGAACTGCAAGTGGGGAGGTTGTAGGAAGAGAGTGGTTGCCACAACGATAGGACAACGGAAAGCAGGGAAGTTTAGGCCCTGGAACATGGAGGTTTGGAATACTGCCCTAGGGCCAGCAGCAAACCAAACCCATGGGCCACCAGGGCCTAGACTTTGGGAGTTGTCGGATCAAGAAGGTAGATAGATCTGACAACTGCAAGCCCTGTGTAAAAAACAGGGACCTATATTCTGAGCCCGGCCGATGGCTTATTCAAGAATATCGGAGAACTGCATTGACTAGGTTCTGAGCATTGGCAGGGAGGAAGGTGCGGCCAGAACATCAAACCGTATATAAGGACGAAAGTTACCACATCTCTGAGTAATGCAAGGAAGAATGACCCTGTCGCGATCTGGCTAGAGGAGCGCTAGCCAGGTGACTGCAGCAAGGAAAAGGTTTCGCACATGACCTCATTTGGAAGTCATGCAGTTAGGTTATCTTTCATGCACACGACCTCTGTAGCAGGTCATGGGGCTCGTTGATATTTAGATTGTTTTCACGTACATGACCTCCTTAGCAGGTCATGGGGCTCATTTATATTTGATTGCATTTCACACGTGACATACGGTTGAGGTCATGAGCAGAGTCTAGGCTGGCCAGTAAGGCTTACTGGCAAGGCAGACTCGTTTATATTTCAGGCGTGACCTCGTTAGTAGGTTATGTGGTTGGGTTATGCATTGGATTTATATTGCATTTGATTTATGTTGTCACACATGACGTCGTTTAGAGGTCATAGGATGTTTTATGTTTTGCGCACACGACTTGTTTGAGTCCTATGATGTTATGAAAGGTTTAACATCTGACCTCGCTTGAGGATTGGGGCAGGGTTAGGGTTGCAGGAAGAGGCCTATATAAAGGCCGGGTTTTCACAGATAGATTAGCTCTTCACGCAACCATCTACTATTATTTCCTATCTACTGCTTTACGATCTTTACAATACAAACACCCTTATGCTCTAAACCTATCCGCTAGATGGATCCGCTATAGAGTCAAGAACCTATCCGCTACACAGATTCTGTTGACAGAATAAAGACTGATACTCTTGGCACTGGTGAGAAAGCGATTATTGCGTGGGAATACTAAAATAAGGCCTAGAGACCAGAGGAGCTCTAGGACACGGCGTAGTGCAGTTGGGAAGAACAAAAGAAGTTCGTTACCCGTTGCGCGTAACAAGAGTAGTGGTAAACCATAACATTTGGTTGTGCCTCCTACGACACCTAATGACAGCAAGACGGTAGCTACAAGAAGTGCAGGGTTCACTCAAGACAACGAAGGAGATCACGATCTCACAAATGACACTCTTGACCTAGGACGAGTACGGAAGGCTTTAGCCGAAGTAGCAAGCCAACACTCCTGTGGAGCAAGTCTGGTTACAGCAGAACAAACCTTACCTCCAGACAGTTCCTCTGAAGGAACGCCACGACTGTGAAGAATGGCTGCAGCGGCAACACCAGCACCCCAGACAGGGCCTACTACGCAGGCCCTGATGATGACTGAGGACCAAATGATGAGATTCCTGGGAGCAATCAACACCCACCCAGAATCAAGGCCAAAAGCAAGAGAGCCAGACCTCTACGAGGGGGACTGCGAAAGGTTAAGACAGTTCCTAAGTCAGTTGGAACAGTACTTCAAGGTCAAGGGGCCATGGTGCCAGAAAAGACACAATCACGGTGGACTATGCAGAGTCCCTCTTCAGAGAAGTAGCGGAGCAATAGATAATGCCCTACGTGGAAGGGAAGCGAGATCGAATATGGGCCTCATGGGAGGAATTCAAGGAAACCCTCCACACCCAGTTTGGGGACCAAATCGCCAAAGAGACCGCAAGACTCAAACTGGAAAAAATGTGACAAGGCAAGGATAGGTTTTCGGACTACTGGTACAAATTCTGCATGATACCAGTTGAAGCGCAATATGATGACGACACGGAGTACTGCCACCTCTGGAGCGGCACCAACGAAAGGCTGCAGGAAGCCGGGAGAAGTTTGAAACAGACCGATCGAACGGCCAAAGGCTTCGCAGTATGGGCTGTTGAGAAGGAAAACAAGATCAACCTGGTCAGGTATGCTCAGAACAGAACAAAGAGGATAACCCATCCAACTCCACTGTGCAACAACAATGGTACCCATCAACTGAACAACACGCCACAACCCGCACCAGTCGGGGACCGCATCCACTTGGATGTGGCAGGAGAGAAAAATCAACAATTCGAGAGACTGTCCGATCAGAAATACCAGAAGAGAAGAATGGAAAACGCATGTCTGTGATGTGGACTGAAGGGGCACTTCATCAAGAACAGCCGACGCAAGAACACAAAGGTCCAAGATATGGGTACTACTGGAACGACAGAGGGACAGGAGACTTTAAACAAATAAAGTCCCCAGCAAAGAGTGGTCTGCGGGAGGAGCAACGAGGGAAACCCAGCGGCATCATATACATATCAACCAAAAAGAACAACAATACAATAATCAAGAGCACGAACAGTCACGATAATGACAATGAACATGTTATGATTAAGATAAAACTATGCACGACGGACAAAGAAACAGATATGACCTGGATGCTGGATTCAGGAGCAACCGAGGATTTTATTGACAGAGGCTTCTGCAAAACCCGTAGAATATTCCTGAAAAACTTAAACAAACCAAGAGACATATCGCGGGTTAATGAGGAGGAAAGCAAAGCAGGAGCAATCACCCATACGACGCAAGCCGTAATGGAGATAGGGTCACATTACGAAGCCATGACATTCCAGGTAGCGCACTTGCAAAAACATGGTGCCATACTAGGAATGCCCTGGCTAAAGTGACACAATCTGAACATCGACTCGGAAAAAGGCTAAATCAACTTCAACAGCGAACTATGCACGCAGTTGTGCCTGGAAACTTCCCCAACGATTGGGACGATCTCTGAAGAACAAGCGATACAAGAAAACCTGGGGATGCAAATCCACCACATAGACACCAAAAACGAAGAAATAATCCCCAACTAGGAGGGCAAAAGGGTACAAGTGTTACACCCGAATACCGGAAAGCTAACATGAGGATCCACGAAAGCAGCAGGTCATGACCTGTATAGCACGGAAGATACTATGGTCTCCACAAGAGGACAAAAGATGGTACCAACGGGAATTGCAGTAGCACTGCCTGACGGCACCTATGCGAGAATCATGTCACGCAGTGGTATGGCCGCCCGACATGGGATTACCACAGGTGCTGGAGTGATCGACACAGACCATAGGGGCGAGGTGCAGGTCCTATTAATAAACCTGAAGGACGAGGACTATGCGATCCAAAAAGGGGATCGCATAGCTCAGATGATTATTGAAAATATCAATACCAGGGAGTTCAGCAAAGTCCAAGACCTGGACAAGACCAAAAGAGGAGAAGAAGGATTCGGAAGCACCAGATGAGGAGCTCCTAAGGACGACAACCCCACTGAAATGATAGAAGAGAAACCCTGTGAGCATATCTTTCATATCAGCAAAGGACTTCAGTCAACTCTATTGGTGAGGGGAACAGGCAGGGATCCTTAAATGGGACAAAGAAGAAGACGGACCAACGATCACTGAAGTGTCAGTGATTAGCACGCCACTAGCTATAAAGGGAGAAGCCAGGAATAAGAAAATAACTCTGTGGCAACTGGTCCCAAAAGAATATCACAACTATCTCAACATATTCGAAGAAAACACAAGGACGGATCTTCCTACACCCAAGAGCAAAGATTCCAAGATCAAGCTAGAGGAAGGAAAGGCTGCACCCTTCATGAAGCTCTACCCATTAAGAGAAGAGGGATTGAGGGCGCTGCGAGAATACCTCCAACAGAACCTGGCCAGGCAATGGATCAGACTATCGTCCTCCTGGGTGGGGGTACCCATCCAATTTATCAAAAAGAATGATGGGAAACTGAGACTATGCGTGGACTTCCGAGAACTGAAGATGGTATCACAAAAAGACAGGTACCCTCTCCCATTGATCGATAAAGCCATGGACCAGCTACAATGGGCCAAGCACTTTATGAAGTTGGATATCAAGGACGCATATCACAAGATAAGGATAGCGGAATGGGACGAGTGGAAAGCGGCTTTCAAGACGAGATACGGACTATTCCAATATTTAGTCCTGCCCTTGGGATTATCCCATGTACCAGCCAACTTCCAATGGTGGATCAACTCCACGTTGAGAAAATGCCTAGATATATGTTGTATCATCTATCTAGACGATATTCTCATCTATTCAGACAATATGGAACAATACTACCGAGACATACAGAATGTCCTGCACCCATTGAGAGAAGCCAAGGTCAAACTAAAGCCTTTGAAATATGACGTCCACATGGATGAAGTCGAATACCCATGATTTACCGTCAATCCTGAAGGACTGCAAGCCGATTCAGTCAAAACGGCGGCTATTGACAACTGGAAAGCACCCAAGAGTGTGAACGAAATAGAGAGCTTGGTGGGCATTTGCAACTTTTACCGAAGGTTTATCGAAGGATTTAGCAGGATAGCTAAACACCTCTATGAAATGACACGAAAAGGGATCAAATGGGAATGGGGAGAGAAACAACAAGAGGCATTTGACGATATGAGAAAACGACTTACCACGACACTGATATTACGATATTTCGACTCCACACTACCCATCATGATTGAGATGGATGGGTCCAACTACGTATGCTCTGATATTCTCTTCCAGCAGGGAGAGGACAGATTATGGGGACCGGTCGTGTTTCAATCAAAAACAAGGTCAAAGGGAGAACAAAACTATGACATTTACGACAAGCAACTGTCAGCCATTGTTCAAGCAGTTAGGGACTGGGGGAAGTATACGCTAGGAAGTCAGCATGTGATTTGTGTTATCACTGACCACAAGAACCTAGTAGCGTTTACTATTACCAAGGAACTCAATGGGCGACAGATTGGATGGAGCGAGACCTGGAGCCAATACCATCTCCAGATCGAATACTGACCAGGCAAAGAAGGAGGAAAGCCGGACGCATTGACTCGAACGACGAAGGACTTTCCAGATAAAGAAGAAACAGGATCGCAAGAACAGAGAATACTTCTCCCAGGGGAAAGGTATTGTGCAAGAGAAGAGTACGAAGAAAGTGGATACGAATTACTAAACAAAACAACCACGGCTACAAGCAACAATGAAGGATACAAAGTATGGATAAAAAGAAGTACAACCAGCAACCAAGAAATTAGCGAGATAAAAAAGGTCTTAAAGGAAGGCCTGAAACAAATGAAAGGCATAGCCCTCGGGCTATACCGGGAAGAAGGCAGATACCTATGGTATGAGGATAAGATAAGGCTCCCAGACGAGGAAGCCTTGCAAACAGAGATGGTAGGGAGAAATCACGACACCCGGCCAGCGGGGCATGGCAGAATGGCAAAAATGACACCATTGATTCAACGATCCTACTACTGGCCATCAATGTCTGACGATATTAAAAGATATGCGAAGAATTGCAACACATGTTAACAAATGAAGAGGGTTAAACACGCACCCGACAGGCTGCTCAAACCGCGCCAAACTCCGGGAAGACCATGGCAATCTATTGCTAAGGATTTCATCACGGGATTATCAGAATCGAATGGTTATGACGCCATATGGGTCGTTATCAACCGACTCAGGGAATGGTGTACTTTGTATCCTGCAGAACGGACATAACAACACCACAATTCTTCAACCTGCTTAAAGACCAGGTCTTTAGACTCCACGGCCTACTGAAAGATATTATCTCCGACAGAGGATCCCTCTTCACATCAGAAGTATGGAAAGAAATTGGGTGATAGTTAATTGTCAGCTGACACTTAAGCATGGCCTTCCCTCCACAAATGGATGGCCAGACCGAATGAACGACCACAATACTAGAACAATATCTGCGAGCCTATGTCAACTACCCGCAGAAGGATTGGATGGAATCCCTATCCATGGCAGAGTTCACATACAACAACGGGTGACAAGGAACGATAAAGACCGGAGCATTCTTTGCAAACCACGGATACGAACCCGCACTTGACCTGGCGCAATATCAAGTGCCGTGAAAAATAACACAAGCCGACGATATGACAAAGGTACAGGACGCATTATGGGGAGAAATGACTCTAGCACAAATGAGTCAAAAGGGAAAGGGCAACAAGTACTGGAAACTAGACCCAAACCTCATAGTTGACAAGAAGGTGTCTTTGATACTACGTAATATCTGGACCACGAGACTATCGGAGAAACTGGACCACTAGAAATTAGGTCCGTTCAAAATAATTGAACAGGTTGGACTGCGAGCATATAAACTCGCCCTCCCCACCTCAATGAAACACACTCATCCAACATTCCACACCAGCCTCCTCAAACCCTACCTACAAAGAACTCTTTTCCCTCGCAAAAGGAACTTGCCCCCTGTGCCTACTCACATGGGGAGAGAAGACGAATACAAACTCGAGACAATGATTGACTTGCGCTTGGACTGCGGCAGACTTCAGTACCGCGCTAAGTGGACTGGTTATTCCTGCAAACACGATCAGGAGTGGTACCCTACCACTAAGGGCAACAATGCGCACGAAACAATTCAACAATTCTATGAACATTACTCCAACCAGCCTGGGGTATGGAACCACGATTTAGAAAGAACAGAGCAACAACGAGTGGACACAGGTGAGGGACCTACCACTCCTACACCTTATGGAACAACAGAAAGAATACAAGTGAACATCCTTCACAGGATGCGTCGACGATGGGTGCCAAGTGCACCAAAGCGACAAGTCTAGCTCCAGTTACTGGCTACACCAAAGTCACCGCACCCCTCCAATGACCAGCCCGCTAGGTTCCCTGGAACCTGAACAGGCGCCATTAGTCGAGTAACCAGAACCCGCTTCTGGGACATGGATGAAGTCGAATACCCATGATTTACCGTCAATCCTGAAGGACTGCAAGCCGATTCAGTCAAAACGGCGGCTATTGACAACTGGAAAGCACCCAAGAGTGTGAACGAAATAGAGANCAGCGCAGATCGCGAAGAAGCCCTGAAGATGGAAATCACTAAACTGCGATGGGAAAAGAAAGAGGGGGAGAGAGGACAGGTGCGATTGGAACGAGAGGCAAGGGCAGAAAAGGTAAGGGTGGGGCTGGTGGAACGGCAGGTCAGCGCCCTCCAGGAAGAGATGAAGAAGAAGAAGAAGAAGATCAAGAGCATGGAGATGCTCTTACGAGAAATGAAGAGGTGGATAAGCAAGACAGCACGCCGAATGTTGGAAGCGGCAGGGGACAAAGGCTCGAGCTAGCCTGATGGGACTCAGCCTGGGGAGAGAGGGGAGCTAATGTCACGATCTGGCTAGTGGAGCACTAGCCAGGTGACTGCAGCAAGGAAAAGGTTTCACACATGACTTCATTTAGAGGTCATGGGGCTCATTGATGTTTAAATTGTTCTCACGCATATGACCTCCTTAGCAGGTCATGGAGCTTGTTTATGTTTGATTGCATTTCGCATATCACATACAGCCGATGTCATGGGGGGGGTCTGGGCTGGCTAGCAAGGTTACCGGCAAGGTAGACTCGTTTATGTTTCGCGTGTGACCTCGTTAATAGGTTACGTGCTTGGTTTATACGTTTGATTTATATTGTATTTGACTTATGTTTTCGCACATGACGTCGTTTAGAGGTCATGGGATGTTTTATGTTTTGTGCACATGACTTGTTTGAGTTCTATGATGTTATGAAAGGTTTCGCACCTGACCTTGCTTGAGGATCAGGGCTGGGTTAGGGTTGGGGGAAGAGGCCTATATAAAGGCCGGGTTTTCACGGATGGATTAGCTCTTCACGCAACCATCTACTATTATTTCCTATCTACTACTTTACGACCTTCACAATAAAAACATCTTTACTCTCTCCACCTATCTGCTAGACGGATCTGCCAGCGAGTCAAGACCCTATCCACTACGCGGATTCCATTGACAGAGTAAAGACTGATACTCTTGGCCCTGGTGGGAAACTGATTCTTACATGAGAATACTAAGATAGGGCCTAGAGACTTGTGGAGCTCTAGAACATAGTGCCGCAAAGTTCACAAGAATAAAAGAAGGTCGTTACCTGTCACGAGTAATACGAGTAGTGGGAAACCATAACAACGTAAAGATTATAAAGAGGGCTATGCCCCAGTTGCTCAATTAGAATCCCTATGTCTCCTGCTAGGAATAGCTGTCAAACGGGTTACAAACTTCAACAAATCAATATCACAAGTACCTTTCTTTATAGCAAATAGATATGCAAACTTACTAGGAACTCTGGGAAGGATATTTGAAACTAGCAAAAGTCTGAAAACTCAAAAAGACTATTTAGGTACTTAAGCAGTCTTCACAACTATAGTACCCATAACTGACCAAAACTACAGAAACTGTGTACCTTAAGGTTACTGACTTTGACCCATATATTCTTGTTGCAAAAAATCTCTTCTGTTGTATATATGTTGATAACATACTCATAGCTGCAAAATACTTATTAGTTAGTAAGTGGATCAACAAAATACAACTTGAATCATACTTTCAGGGTACGTGTCAGGACAGGCATCCCGACTGCTAGGCATGGAAATTGAAATCACTCAAGACAATATAAGGATCTACCGTGAATGATACATAACTGAAATACTACAATGGTTCGATTTGAGTGCAGCAAAATCAGTTGTTACACCAATTGCAGTCTATACGACACTAGTTCAAGCAAAAGATGGTAATTAACTATATGAACAACACCAATACCAGTCTATCATTGGATTACTGATATATGCCACTGTTACCACAAGACCTGACATTACACATATAACTGCTTTTCTTAGCCAGTTCTCCTCAAAGGCAATAACTAAACATCTCACCATGGCTAAAAGAGTACTTCAGTATATAAAAGAAACAAGCACCAAAGGATTTCAATATAACTGAGACAACAAGGAACAGCTATTGAAGACCTTTAGTGATGCTTCATTCGTCTCAAATCTCAAAGAAAGAAACCTGTTTACTAGTCTGATTGTCCAAGTATACTGAAATACCATAATACAGTGATGAAAGAAACAAAGACCTATTGCAACATGTACAGTGGAAGCCAAATATGTTGTACTTGAATTTACTGCTCAACAAAGCTTTAGGCTGAAGTGAGGAATACCTCTTATGGGTACCAACACTATACCAATCCTGAATTTCAACAATACTATAACAGTTAAGCTTACTGAGAACACTGGTCTCTCCAACTGAATGAAGCATAGTGACATCCAGCACTACCCTACCAGAGAGTTACGGGATGTGGGAAAGATAGATATGATTACGGTTGGAATAGAGGACAATTTGACAGATATATGTATAAAGGAATTAGTTTGAATGTTATTTAAAGTGTTTTCTACTACACTAGGAATAGAAGTGTAGAAGAAGTGTTCAAAATTACATTATCCTATTCCTGTTCAGTGGTATGAGTGTGTTAGTCATGTGACACAATCACATGATCTGTTATTATACTAGAAGATTCTAGCAGGTTCTCTAGATTTCCTTGGTATGGGGCAGTATTTACGTAACCATAGAGGGGGATAAAAAGTGGTATATTTTCCCTTCAGTTAGCTAGATCACGCAAGCTTGGATTAATCTATAAGTCTTAAAGATATATCTTGTTCACTTCATCTACTCTAGTATCATAAGTTCAAGTGACTTAGATACAAAATTCTTACTAGTATATGGGTATGGGCAATATCAACATACTTAGGAATCTTAGATAGGCAAGTTACCCTACCAGGCTAGATAACTGGTAAAAGGATACAAGTGTCTAGCTCTGCTCCAGTAGTAGGCTGGGTAATAGGGTAAACTTACTCCAATGTTCAGGGAGGATTACCCTACCTTAGGAGTCTGATTATCCGGCTAAAGAACTTGGATTACTCAGTCAAGGGCCCTGAGTTACCCTACCTTGCACCACAAAGTCCCTCCCGGATATTGGAAAAAAGGACTACAATGTTTGTCACATAAAACTATATAAGGTCCCTGAATCTGGGATTCTCTGAGACACTATTGGTTGAGCTATATGGGTTTGAAGAAGCTGTAACCTAGAGGCATTATTCCCATCATACCCCTCCAGCCCAAACATGAGTCCCAGATGGTATGGGCAAAGGGTTGCATAGTTGTGTACAAACTAGCAAAATGGAATCTTTGCAGATATGTGCATAATATTATATGTACTCTGGCTGTAGATCTAATAGTATGCTACTCACAGGATGTATGAGTAGGCATAGGTAAGAAGGTGGAGTACCTTCTTCAGGTTGTTTGGAGTAATATGAACCAGGATTGACAGAGATAGTGGAAGCTAACCCTGAGGGTCTGTGGGGCAGTAGTCCCAGGTGATACCAGGAATGACTGGCAGAGTTTTACACCTATCAAGCCTAAATATACCCCTATACTATAGCCTCTGGAAGGGAAGTTCCTCGACACTAAAAGAATGATTCTTATTGTGATGGAGGTGTTTCTGGTTATAGTAGTTATGGGTAGTACCTATTGGACCACCACACTAGATATCCCACTACAGGAGCCTATGTAGACCTGTGACATGATAGAAGTAGATAGAATGTGATTACCAGATAAGTTAATAAAGACTTGTATAGATAAAATAAATATAAGTGGGTGTTGAGAAAATAGCATGCTCTCCAAGGTGTCTGAACAGTTAGCTACTAGTAAGGCACCAATACAAAGGAGTTTTTACTCTAGTAGCCATAATTGGGATGCACCAAAAAAACTGAAATACATAAGAAAGCCACTGGCTAGAGTGTGTCCATACATGCATGCCTACAGAGATGTAGAAGAAGTGCTGAACAACCCTTGAGGGAGAAGGCTATTGTCACAGACAGTAGCTAAGCAAGGCTGTGGTATGTTGGTGGCAACTAGTCGAGGTAGCACATAGTGGCAACTGATTGAGGTGTTGGAAGGTTTTGTACTATAACTCACATACTGGTCAAAGATGTCACATGACTTACGGTTGTGAGTCATTGTCATATTGCGATTGGTTGATATACTAGAGTGACTCACAGTTGTGAGTTATATGATATTATGACTTTGGCACATGGCTTAGATTGTGAGTCATAAGTGACACATATGTGATGTGATTTGTGCACAGGAGTACAATATGAGTTGCAGGGTTAGGGTTGCATGAAGAGTGTATATAAAAGAGGTCGCAAGAATCTGGGAGGATGAGCTCTTTATGCTAGTATCTTTATATGTTCATACCTATAACTTTACTACTTCAGCCTGCGCCTAAGTGGCCACATTGTGCACAGACTCTTAAAAGTAAGTTATAATATAGGAGCCCCCAGTGCTTAGCAATTTGATAACAGCAGAATAAGCAGTGTCTGAGATAAATGTGACTCAGGTATTGTCACCTGTGTGAGAGAGTACTAACATGCAGAAAGCATTATGTTTAGTAGTATTAATTCAAACATACCAGATGATACAAAATAAGTCTAGTGTATGAAGGACCCCTAACTGGAAGATAAAACAGACAGCTATAATTAGAAAGTGATTGATAACCATCTTGCGCTCCTAGGACAAGGAGAAGCACTTAGCTAAATCAAATTCTTCTAAGAAGAAAGTCGACTAGCAGGTCCGGTTATTCAGAAAGAACAACATCAAGAGACAATTTCATTATTGGACGAAGAATAGGAAACCCAGCGGTGGAGAGCTGCAACAGTGGCAGCTGCTTGACCAATGGAAATGGTGGGAATTATATCTGAGCAAGTTACTACTCTGGTAAAAGTAATACAAGCTGGCAGACACAATGGGGTTGGTACCACAAAAGTAAAAGACGAGGAAGTTTTTACGGAAAAAAGAATGAAACTATGAGAGTTCATTGTATAGCTTCTGTGGTACTTTCATGTCAATAATTATAGAGAAGATTGCAAATTTACAAATATCGCATATGGTGAATCACTGCTTGATGATACAACAGCCAAATGGATAATCTCAAATGTCAAAGGAAGCAAGGAAAGGGAATGGTTAACATGGGACAGCTTCAAGTACTCAGAGAACAGTTCTGGGATATCAATGCAAAGAAAGTGGTGTAAAACAAACTAGAAACTATATGATAAGTCAAGTGGAGTATAATAGATATCTGGAATAAGTTCTAGTACCACGTAGTAGAGGTAGAACACCATGATGCCACCTTGCAGTACTACCTATTAAAAGCATGCAACCCACAGTTCCAAGACCCCTGAGGCAAGTTGGAAACCAAATTCATGGCCATGGTGGATTTCACAGTATGGGCCAGTGTCATGGCCACCTAACTGGGGTAATACTATGGTGAGTTTTTGGTTGCACATATGAGAGTATGGGTTTGGATGGTTGCCTTATAGCTGGAGGAGTTACTTAGCCAAGATTCTGCATAATGGAACCTTATACAAACAGATGGAACATTGTAGCTGTGCATGTGGAAGGGGTTAGGAGTATTGGAATTTGTTAGTGGGGGAGTTTCCTTTGATATATAAAAGGGTGTGCTCCTTGGTGATTTAGTTTCCTTATATAACCTGGTAATTTCCTGCCTATAGCTGTACTTAAGAATTACAACCTTGTTTCTTATTTGTGTTACCAGAACCTATCAACCCTGATTCTGAAGCCTGAAACCCTGTCTCTGAGCTCCTGAATCCTAGGTACAAACCCTTCTTGTTTGTATAACCATCCCATTTCTCATTCTACTTATTGTGGTGTGCCTTGGACTATCTGCACTTTACCTGGCATGGACCCTGCCCATTACAGCAAGTGGAAGAGAACAATGACTAGATATGGTCAAACACATCCAAGAAGAAAGAACAACAAGAGAATACAGATCTATAGTTTGAAATGAGAACAGTACTTGCAGACCAAAAGCACTTACCAGTACCCGAAAGCGTGATGTGAGAGACCTGGATATGACTCGAAGAGGATCTGATTACAACTTGTTATAACAGAAATACTACAGGAGGATGGTATGGCGACTCTGTATAGGGTATGGAAACAGTAGCCATATACTAAGCAATTACAGGCTATCAAGAGATAGCTACAATGTGATACAACCAGGCAGAATGGGTCCATCAAAGTCAGGGCAATCTGCTGCAATGATAATCTAGCTATAAAAAAAAAGTTGTGGCATGGAGAAAGATGAGGCAGAAAAAGTAGCTGGTTCCCGAGCAATAGATAGTCTGAGGGACAGAGCATGATCGAAACCTATCACTTGGGCAAATTATTATATGGTACTACCTCTACAACTACTAGAA
Source organism: Tuber magnatum (assembly GCA_003182015.1). Classification (NCBI taxonomy): domain Eukaryota; kingdom Fungi; phylum Ascomycota; class Pezizomycetes; order Pezizales; family Tuberaceae; genus Tuber; species Tuber magnatum. The sequence continues at coordinate 663,826 of PYWC01000027.1, read as the reverse complement.
CACAAAGGTGATCACAGTATGCGCACAATACAACTATATGGGAAGAATGAAATAGTTGCAATACAGGCAATAATCAACTCAGCAGGGACAGAGAACTTGATTAATAAACCAATAGAGGACAAAGATAGCCTCACAACAATGCAGTCCAAAAAGCCAAGTGTAACAACCCAGCATACATGAACTATAGTAGTCGGAACCTACACCCATACATGTAGCCAGGAGGCGAAGTGGTAGGAACTGGTAGGCAAGTAAGTACTTGATCCATGGAGACCTGAAGTCCTAGGCTCCAAGATGAACGGAATTAGCTGGCCAGGTACTTAGGTACCTGGGTACACCTGCGAGCAGTATCAGCATAGTTAGGGACCTGTGAAGGGGCAGTTACTCAGCTAGGCTGGGTAACTGGAGAAAGGTCAGAAGAGTCTATCTCCGGCAATGGAATGGACAGAGTAATAGGAAAAATTCATCTTGTCCACCAGACAAGATTACCCTACCCTCAGGACCAGGTTACCCAGCCATGGGGCTTGGGTTACCCTGCCGAAAGTCCTGCGTTACCCTACCTTTCAATACGAAGTCCCTAGGGGAGTTCAGAAAAAATGAGCGGAATGTTTGTCATGCGAAGCCATGTATAATAATGGAATCTGGGGTTTTGGGAGATGCTATTGGGCACACTACACAACTCTGAAGAGGCTGTAAATTGGGGATATTATTCCCAACAGACCACTCCGGCCCAGCCTTGAGGCCCGAATGTCATGGGCAAATGGTTGCGTAGTTGTGTGCAGTCTAGCAAAGTAGAATCTTTGCAGACCCGCTTGTAACACTGTATACGTCGCTGCTATCCGGTCGACCGCAGGCTGTTTGCAGGATATAAATGGGGGCATAGGATGGAAGGTGGAGTACCTCCTCCAAGTTGTTCAGAGTAAAATAGACCGAAACTGACGGAGTTAACGGGAGTTAACCGTGGGGGTCCCGAAGGTAGTCCCGCGTTGTGCCAGGGCGACTGGGGGAGTCTTACACCTAACAAGCCCAAAAGTGTCCTCAACGCCATTGGCTCTGCAAGGGAAGTGTAGGGACACTAAAAGCATGATTCCTACCACAGGGAAGGTGGACCCGAGCTAGTGGTCATGGGTAGCACCTATTGGACCACTCTCGGACCATCATATCCTGCAGAACGCACTGGAAGGCTGAGACTTGTAAACAGTAGATAGGTAAACTCCTCACAGTAGCTTCCGGGGCCAAGTGGAGACCAATACATATGGGAAGGGTGTTATAGACAGTCCAGTCCATCAGGTGTCTTGACAGTGAGCCACTTGCAAGACGCCGATGCAAAGAAGTTTTCACTCCGGCGGATAAAATGGAAATGCACCGTAGAAACGATAACTGTATAAGGTGAAGGCCGACAAGAGTGTGTTGACACATGCATACCCAAAGGGTTTGCTGGGCGATGTGTCGGACCACCCTTAGCGGAGAAAGGTGTGCTCTAACAGTTGAAGTAAACTGATGGGGGAGTTTCTGGCATAAGATAAAACTACCTAGAAGTCTATGCGAGAACTCTCCTACTCCAACAATCAATCCTCTCGAGACCTTAATTGAGTGAAGCATCAGACTTAATGATATTAAGTTTTACCGTTTTCTTTACTCTTACATCTGTGTGAACCTTTGGCGATAAGTTTGAGGTTGTTTGGTGTGGTCGCAACCTTGGGATCCATCTTTCTAGGGGTGCCCCCATTACACCAAGAGAAATGCACCTAGCAGATAGAAAGAAAGATGACATATGGGGGTGGGCCAATTATATATAGAGTTCAAGTTCCCATAGATATCAGCAGCCATAGGGAAGAAGGAATCTTCCAGGTGGGTAACTTATGGAGCTGTAAGGTGGTCTTAGAGATATCCTGGTTGAGATAACATAGCTCTCCCGCTCCCTAGGAAAGCAACAAAACTACCTTGATGAATAAATAGAGCATGGCCGAGTGTCTCCACAGTTTACTGCTAGTATATACTACCTGTACGCTGGAAGCCCAGGTGGAGAACTTGATTACTGGATTCGCACAAATATAGGCCATGAAGGATCACAGAATTCACATCAAGAAGTTGACATCAGGTGTAAACGTGCCTACCAAGAGTTTAGCAAAGTGGTAGTACATGACCTGCATGCCAATAAACAGTGGATAATACTTGCCAGAGTGTACATGATGATAGCCATAGGAATAGCTATTGCACTACTATAAGGCACATGTGGATGAATTGCTCTATGCAGTAGTTTAGCAGTCAGACATTGACTCAAAATAAATATTGGAGTGATAGCTGCTAAGGACAAGGGTAGTATGATAGTGGTCCTGGCAAACATAGGCGACAAAGAATACTAGGCGGATAAAGGCAATAAAATCACAAAGTTAATTATTGACAAAATCAATAACACAGAGCTCCAGAAAGTGGATACTCTAGAAGAAACTATTCTAGTAATCAAACTGTTTGGAAGTAGTAATCAACCACAAACCAATAACCCGAAACTATTAAAACGAAGTGAGATCTACAAGATTAGAGCATTAGCATTCAGGAAGTTTCAGTGCTGCAGAGAGAGTACAGGAATTCTCAGTCTACATAGGAATCAAGAATCAGCCACTCTAGCTAAGCACAATATCAGTACCATGTTGGCAATCTAGTACAAATACTAGAAGTAGAACAAACTGTTGAATTCATTAATCTTTAAGGAATACTACCAAGACTAAGAGCTATTCCAAGAAGAGTATATAGTGCAACTACCACCATATCAGAATGAAGTGGACTTTGGACTTGAGTTCAAGGAAGATACCTTATATCCAGGAAGCAGGATTTAACCCATGTATCATATCGAGTTATAAGAACTCAAGACCTATATCATGCAGAACCTACTGAGAAGATAGATAAGGAACCTCTGTATGGATAGAGGATCGCCAAGCCTCCTTGTATAAAAGAAGAATGGGAATTAGAGCTGTGCCTCGATTACTGTACCCTTAACATAATTATGAAGAAGAAATGGTATTTCCTACTTCTGATCTCTTAGGCTCTGGACCAATTAGCATAGGTAAAATATTTCATCACACTCAATATCAAGGAGGCATAATATAACATCAGGATAAAGTTAGAGAATAAGTAGAAAACCATATTCACTACATTATAGAGAACATACTAGTACTTGGCCAGGCTATTCAGGATGATCAATGCTGCAGTAATATTTCAACCATAGATCAAGTAAGTATTGAACCAATATCTAAACATATGTTATATTATCTATCTAGATAATATACTTATATATTCTAGAAACATAGACCAGTACTAGAAGAAGATTCGCAATATTATACAGGCCATACTGAAGTCAGGAATAAAGGTTAAAGCTGTGAAATGTGGGTTCCATAAACAGGAGGTAAAATATCACAGCTTCATCATCAACCAGGAAGGAGTATAGAGAGATCAAGTCAAAACTCAAGCAATATGGGAATAGCAAGTACCAAAGATGGAAGAATATATGCAATATATTATAGGATTCTGCAACTTCTACTATCACTTTATTAAAGGATTCAGCAGAACTGTAAAGCTGATATACTACTTGCTCAAAAAAGCTATCGAAGGGAACTGGGACTCTGAACAGGAAAAAGCTTTCAAGAACTTCTAAATCAAGATAACTACAGTGCCAACACCGGTGCACTACAATCCTAGAAAGGAAACTATGATTAAAACAGACACCTCAAAGTATGTATGTTTAGTATTCTTGTCCCAATAGTACAAGGACAGACAAAGGAGACTGGTTGCCTACTAGTTCAAAGCAATGATGCCTGCCGAGTGCAACCATGATATGCATGACAAGGCACTTCTTGTGGTAGTTCAAGCTCCTACAAATAGAGACATTACATCCAGAACACCAACGATTACCCTGAGTCCGTAATGGACTACCAGAACTGGGTACCAGTCGTGATGACAAAATAACTAAATGACAGGCAGATGAGGTAGAGGGAGACCTTGAGTCAATACAACTTCGAAATTGAATATTGAACTGGAAAGGAGGTTGGAAAACTAGATATCCTAACATGAAAGGTGAAAGACTATTCGTAAGATGATAAGAATAAAAGAATTACTAGGAAGCAACAGATTCTATTGCTAAAAGGAAAATATTTCCTGGCAATGGAAATAGTCAAAATCAAGTACAATATAACTGAAACAGTCAAATACCTAAGCAGGTAAGACAAAAAGATATAGGAAGACAAAAAAAAAGAATCAGAGAGGGGAGAAAAAGATATGAAGAATATGGCACTTGGACTGTGCCAATGGGAGAGAAAGTACCTCTGATATGATGAAAAGATATAGATACCAGATTATCAAGAAATCTAAACAGAACTAATATGAAGAAACCATAATCTACTGACAGCAGGACATAGAGAAACAGCAAAAACTAGGGAGGTAGTATACTGCAGCTATTACTGGGCAGGAATACAAGAAACAAGCAAAGAGTACATCAAAAACTGCAATACTAGTGTACACAGAAAGGTCATATATCATACACCCAGTGGAGTATTGAAACTAAATAAAGCTCTCAACAAACTATAGAAACTAATATCAATGGAGTTTATTACAGACCTACTAGAATCAAATGGTTATGATACTATTCTCATAGTGGTAGATTGTGAGACCAAAATGAGTTATTTTATCCTATGCTGAAAAGATATACTAACTTAACGGTTTGCATTCACATTGCTGCAAGGAATCTTTTGACCACATGGACTACCAAAAAATATCAACATGGACTGAGGATTGCTATTCACCTCTGAGGTGTAGAAGGAAACAACAAACAAACTGAGCATCCAATAAAGTCTGAGTACAGCCTACGATCCACAAATAGATGGGTAGACCGAGAGGGTCAATAGCATATTAAAGTAATATCTCTATAAATATTTCAACTATTAGTAGGACAACTGGCAGGAACTTTTGCTAATGGCAGAATTTGCATACAATAACAGAAAACAAGAAACAAGTAAAAAGATACTATTTTATACCAACTATTGACATAACCCTAAACATCAGAATATAGGTCATTTGATTAAAGATAAAACAACAAACTCTTAAGATATGATGCTACTTGATCAAGTATTGCAAGTAGTAAAATAGTGATAGCATAAGTCCTGCAAAAAGAAAATTATGATCAACTCAGCAGGCCTGATCAAATCAACAAGCAGGAGGCATGGCATAGTTGTTGTTACAAAATATAAGAACTACAAGACTCTTGAAAAAATTAAACTCCAAGAAAATCAGACCATTCAAGACCTTGGAAAAACTTGGGACTTGTATTTATAAGCTCCACCTACTACTTCAGATGGCCATACACAACACATTCTACATCTCACTCCTCAAAATGTACTTAGACAAGTAATTTCTGTTACAGACAAAACTTCATCTTCCACATTTTGAAACAGAGAGAGAATCAGAATACAAATTCAAGGAAATTATTGATATAAGACTGAACTGTAGAAAACTGCAATAGTGAGCTAAGTGGACAGGCTACTGGTGAGAATATGATAAGACTTGGTAGGCAGCTGAAAACTTCAAAAATACAGAACTGGCAATCTGCCACTTCTACCAACCATATATCCGCAAGCTAATAGTAGGTAAATGTAACGTGTTCGGGCCAGGCCCTAGTCACGTAGCGGTACGATAGGAGCAAATGGCTTCATGATCAACACGAAGCGAGCGCTGCTTGCTAAAGGAGGCTTTGAACGGGGTGTAATAGGAGATCAAAAAGTAACTGTTCAACCAAGTATATTTAAGAATACTGTCTGTTGAAGTCTGCTGTTTCCATTGGGGGAATCAGCGGTCTTTAAATACAGTATATCGCTTATCTCCAGTATGAGCGATATTGCAAAACATGGTGTATATCAACCGATAGCACACGAAACGATACAAGTATCAAACGATACTGTAAAACCAAACATAAAACAATGTGTGTATCAACCGATAGCACATGAAACACTACAAGTATCAAACGATACTGGGAAACCAAACATAAAATCCTAGTAACCCGTACCGGTTACACTTCCAATTTAAAATAACAATTTCACCAAAACAAAACAATCCAAGGAAATCCCAATGAACTCCGAACGGCCGGTAGTCCCGCTATTCTCTGGATAGGACCCATCGTCCTCGTCATCGCTATCGTGCAACAATCTCAAGTCGTCCTGCAATATCCATTCCGCACCTTCCAACCATCTCTCCAAGCACTCCCCACATGGCGCTCCGCGCACAAAGCAACCAGACGCCCAGTAATGTGGCAGGTCCACAAAGTTTCAAAGTATCCGGTCCTCCCAGTCCTCCGTCTCGACATCGATTTGTCCGCAATCCTCGCAGTAATCGATGTAGAAAATCTTCCAGTATGCGTCTTTTGGAATGATTTCTCGGTGAAGTAGGTACCCCAAAATGAGGTCTCATCCCATAATGCTGACTTCTCCGTAGGTCGATATTTTTGGTTTTTCTTTCTCGTGTAAGGGTAAGTTTGTAATAGGGTGAAGAACTTTTATAAGGGGTTAAAGGTTTGGAGGTTTGGTAGTGTGGTCTGTTTTCTTCGATGGTTTAGGTGGCTGGTGGGTGGTATTTATGTTTCGATGGTGACCTCGCTTAGGTGTTGGCCTTGCTTGGGTGTTGGCCTCGCTTAGGTCTTCATGGGAAGGGGGTTGCTGCTTAATTTCGGTTTCTTCCATCTCCATGCAACCATCACATTTTTCTGTGCTCAGGTAGCATCCACTACCGAAGTTGAAAACATCTGACACTGATTCTCCCCACATTCGTCCTGTCGATTCTGTTGTTATTTCTAAGCATTTGTTGCAGATGTGTATGAATAGTCGGTCTGTAAGGTATCGTCTAAGGATAATATCACGGTTCACTAACAGTCCCATTAGCTGATGGCGCAGTCTCTAAGGTACTTGCTCATAGTTTGACATCGTAAGGCTGTTGGATGGAGTGTTCTTTCCTTTCACTATTGCCAGTACTCCGCCTCGGCCAGCTGGGCTAGGTATGCTGCTTCGTCTTCCATTACCCGATTCTCATCTTCGCTGCTCTCGAAATCGCTTTCGAAGTGGGCTGACCAGAATCCCTCCTGTAGCCCTTGGTCTGTGTCTGGGCGTAGGTGTTGGATTTCTGGTAGTGTTGGGCTCCACGCCACCGTTACATGGTTTATCGTAGGAGTTAGCTCGTCCTCCGGTTTATTGTCTTCCCACCATTGATTAACCCCTTCCATTGCATTTTCCAATCCCTCAAGGGGTTCCCAGCTATTTTCTGTTTCTGGGTACCACACCCATTTCACTAGGAACTGGTCGCGGTCATATCGTCTTCTGTGGTCTCGTATGGTTTCCACTTCCCATTCCGGTTTCTCGTTTACCACGATTGGGGGTGGTTTTGCGTGGCTCCTGGCAGGGAAGAAGACATCATCGTTTGGGCGGTATTTTTTCACGGTGAAAGCATGAAATGTTGCTTCTCCGTTTCTGTACATTCTGCCATCCANTTTCTGGTATGCCATCAAACCAATTGTTTTGTCTGGCGTTGACTAGGTTTCGGAGAACTGTTTTCAATTCTCGAATTTTTCTTTCGACTTGTCCATTCGTCTCATGATGGACTGGGGCCGCCTTGATATGTTCAATGCCTCACCATCGACACTGTTGTTTCCATACATGTGACTCAAACCTTGGGTCTGTGTCGCTTACTATAGATGTTGGGTAGCCATGGGGTGTAAATGCTTTGTTGCGTAGAGGTTCCCAGGTTGTTATTGCTGGTACTTGCTTTGTTGTAGGTATAAGCTACGTGAATCCTGAAAGTCTATCCATTGCAACTAGGATCGTGTCATACCCCTATGAATTATGGAAGGGTCCTGCAAAATCAATGGCTATTGATTCGAAGATTTCTGAGGGCAGCGTAATTGTTTGAGCCTTTCCTTCTGGCAATTTTGTAGGTTCCTTATTCACCTGGCATGTGTGGCACTGGGCTACATATGCTCTAAAGTCTTTCCGCATTTCAGGCTAAAATAGGTACTCCGTTGCGTACCGTAAGTTTCATTCAACACTGTGGTGGCCTTTGTTGTGGATTTCGCTAATAACATACTCTCTTAATGTTGTATTTCCGTATGCGGGGCCTTTCGCGATGTATAGGCAGTCTTCTCCGTATCTGGTTTTTGCGTATAGCATTCTGTTTGCAACCTTGTAAGAGGACAAGTCTCCTGTGGAGTCCATATTCTCATTCACCTTCTTCCAAACTGGTTCTTTCCGGTATGCTGCTACCATGTGTGCTCGGAACGTTCCGATCATTTCATTGACTGTTTGTAAGGTGTCGCGTTTGTCTTCTATCTCGCTTCCTCTGGTTGTCTCAGGTAGGTCATCTTCCTCGTTGTCTTCTAAGACATCGTAAAGCCCGTGCCGATATTCTGTCATTTTCGCGGGCATTACTGAGACTATTGTCTCATTGGTAAGGCTTTCTAGCCGTTCCGCTCATCGAATTGGTGTTGGGCTGTCAGGTCCTGGCATTCGGAATGCCGCTTTTGTTGCCGTCGTAAGGTTTTCTATTGGTTCTGGCTCTGGCATCTGGAATGCAGGGGCCTCCGGGTTTAGCAGTGCCGGAATTGCATAAGACCTGGGCGTTGGCTGGGCAAGGGTGGATGGTTCTTCTCCTGCTCTAATTGGTCTTCTGCCGGTGGTTTGTTGCCATTCCCAGTCATTGATTTCGGGAGACTCCAGAGGGCTCAGGTCGATTTCTGTACTTGGGGGGCCTGGTCCTTCAATAAGGGGGTAAGGGGTTGATTTTCCACGTTGTCTAGGATGGTTGTTCTTGAATTTGATCTCGGTTTGATGATATGGGCAATGATCCACGTAACAGTGTGTGTAGTGTCGGGCGCTATATTGGAGTTCTTCTGGTAGCGTACCTCACAGAGTACACTGGTCACCCCAATCGTTTCCAGCAGTAATTGAGCAGGGGCTTTCGGGGAGTGCAGGGGTCTCATTGGGGTACTCCGTATAGGAGAAAGGAGGGGAAGTAGCGGAGAACTCACGCATGGGCTCCATTGTGTTTGATTCTTGCTTGTAGACCATGTTATCCGAGATGTCATCCGATTCCTTCGTATAATCCTTAACATAGAGTGGATTTAAGTCTGATTCTCCTTCGTATATCTGGGAAAGGGCATCAGCTAAATAGTTCCTGCTTCCTGGTCCATAGACTATCTTTGCGTCGTATTTTCCCAAGGCACTTAACCATCTCACCTGCTTCATACGAGGGTTCTTCGCTGTTCGCAGGTGTGTTCAGGGTTGGTGGTCTGTGATTATCGTGAAGCAGTTTCCCATTAGTACATTGTGGAACCGATTACGTGCTTCCGCTATTGCTAAGGCCTCTTTATCGGTGGTCCCAGAGTTCATTTGAGCGTTGGTGAACTTTCTGCTGTGTAACGCGGCTGGTCATGCCGTCTCATAAGTGGGTCCTTGTCCCACCCATGCTCCAACTCCTAAATCTGA
>PYWC01000027.1:626488-637080 GCA_003182015.1 Tuber magnatum | reverse complement strand
GAATTCAGGCTGTTTTGGATGCAGATGGGGGTCACACAAAATGGTAGCAGGATTTCTTTGGAGCTTATGATATTTACTTTCATCTATTTCTTAATTGAATTTGTATCTTTTTTTTTTTTGTGGTTGAATTGGTTGATTGTGGTTGTCATGGTTGTTGCCCGGGGGTGTAATTATTTAATGGACATGGCTGTACAATTAGAATCAATTGTTATAATAGGTTTTGTAATTTGTATGAAAATTTTCACTCTTGCACCAGAATTCTTAAGTTAATAATATTGGTATCTGCTGCAACATATCTTATCATCAAAATGGGTTGAGTGATAGTTGGTGAAGTAAATCTTTAGTATAATAGTATGACATTTATAAGATTGTAGATACTAGTATACTATTGTTTTATGATGGATTTGATAGCTTAAATAGTTCTTGTAAGTCTAGTAACTGAATGATTATTCTTCTCCTATTCTTGTTTCAAGTTCTCCAATTATGTAACGACCCAGCATATATGAGCTATGGCAAATAGAACCTATACCCATACAGGTAGCCAGAAGGTGAACTGGGAGGAACCGGCAGGCAAGTAAGTACTTGGCCTGCAGGGACCCGGTGGCCCAGGCTGCGAGAACGAACAGAATTGGCTGGTGAGGGACTTGAGTACCTGGATACACCCCGGAGCGGTGTCAGTGTACTTAGGGACTTCTGAAGGGGCAGTTGCGCAGCTGGGCCGGGTAACTGGAGACAGGTCAGAAAGGTCTATCGCTGGTGACGGGATAGACAGGGTAAGAGGGAAAAGTTATCTTGTCTGCTGAACAAGGTTACCCTACCCTCGGGATCAGGTTACCCTGCCCGGAGTCCTAAGTGACCCTACCATTCAATACTAAGTCCCTTGGGGAGTTCGGGAAATTGACTAGAATGTTTGTCACGTGAAGCCATGCATGATACTGGAATCTGGGGTTCCGGGAGATGCTATTGGGCGAGCTATGTAGCTTCGATGAAGGTGTAAATTGAAGACATTATTCCTATCATACCCCTCCAGCCCCACCTTGAGGCCCGGACGTCATGGGCAAACGGTCGTCTAGTTGTGTGCAGTCTAGCAAAGAGGAACCTTAGCAGACATGCTTGCAGCACTGGATACGTCGTTGACATCTGGTCGACCGTAGGCTGTTCGCAGGATATACAAGGGGGCATAGGGTGGAAGGTGGAGTACCTCCTCCAAGTTGTTCACAGTAAAACGGACCAAAACTGACGGAGATAACAGGTGTTAACCGTGGGGGTTGCGAAGGTAGTCACGGGTGGTGCCAGGGTGACTCGGAGAGTTTTACACCTACCAAGCCCGCAAGTGTCCCCAACACTATAGGCTCTGAAAGGGAAGTGCAGAGACACTAGAAGCATGATTCCTACCACAGGTAACGTAGATCCGAGGTAGTGGTAATGGGCAGCGCCCATTGGAGCACTCACGGACTATCGTGCCCTGTGGAAGACACCGGAAGCCCGAGACCCGTAAATATTAAATAGATAAACCGCTCACTGTAGCTTCGGGAGTCAAGTAGAGATCAACGAATATGGGAAGGGTGTCAGAGATAGTCTAGTTCATGAGGTGCCTTGACGGTTAGTCACTGGCAAGACACCGATGCGCAGAAGTTTTCACACTGGTGGGCATATTGGAAATGCCCCGCAGAAATGATGACCGCATATGGTGAACGCCGACTAGAGTGTGTCGACACATGCATGCCCGAAGGGGGTGCCAGGAGGCGTGTCGGACCACCATTAGTGGAGAAGGGTGTGCTCGAATGGTTGGAGTAAACTGATGGGGGAGTGTACTGTGTTCGTGCCAGGCACTAGTTAGGTAGCGGGACGATAGAGGGAGATGGCTTCATGGTTAACACGAAGCGAGTGCTGCTTGCTAAAGGAGGCTTCGAACGGGGTGCCATAGGAGATCAAAGAAGTAACCGTTCAACCAAGTATATTTTAAGAATACTGTTAGTCGAAATGTACTGTTTCCATCGTAGACATCAGCTGTCTTTAAATACAGCATATCGCTTATCTCCAGTATGAGCGATATTGCAAAACAAGATGTGTATCAACCGATAGCATACGAAACAATACAAGTATCAAGCGATACGGTGAAACCAAACATAAAACAAGGTGCGTAGCAACCGATAGCATACGAAACAATACAAGTATCAAGCGATACTGTAAAACCAAACATAAAACAATGTGTGTATCAACCGATAGCACACGAAACAATACAAGTATCAAGCGATACTGTGAAACCAAACATAAAACAATGTGTGCATTAACCGATGGCACACGAAACAATACCAGTATCAAGCGATCCTGTGAAACCAAACATAAAACAAGCCGGTACCCATACCGGTTACAGGGAGTTTCTGGCAGAGGATAAAACTACCTGAAAGTCTATGTGAGAACTCTCCTACTCCAACAATCAATCCTCTCGGGACCTTAATTGCGTGAAGCGTCAGGCTTAATGATATTAAGTTTTACTGTTTACTTTACTCTTACATCTGTAGAAACTTTTGGCGATAAGTTTGAAGTTGTTCAGTGTGGTTGCAACCTTGGGATCCATCTTCCTAGGGGTGCCCCCGTTACAGTATATCATTAAGCGAGCTCCTCGGTTAACTCCCCTCCAGATTAATTGTTTTCCAACTTTCGGCACTGACCTTGCTTGAATATTGGTAACCTTGTCTAGAACAAGTAGCCCAGGGTGGAAAGCGCAATGGCTAGTACCGAACTTCGAACCAGAATGGAATCCAACTCGGATTCAGACCTTGACCTTGACCAGAACACCGCTAACACGTTTCATGCGTCGCTTTTTGCAGATGTTCGCGGCATCGACTGGGACGGCCACCAGCTGCCCTTGGAGGCTGCTCCTATTCAGTTACCTGTGGAATGTCTCGACCTCCTGCGTACAGACCCTCGCGCCGCTTCGCATTCATTTTTTCAAGACCCTACCCTAGTCCACAACATGCTTCCTCCACCGCCGCACGGAGTTCCCTTTAGCAAGTTCTCCCATGAGTTCGTCAAATCTTACATCGTCGAGGAATTAGCCAAGTCGATTGAGGAAGCGAAGCGAGAACTGAAGAACCAGAACACCCAGCAGCAGCAGGGGTTCCGAACCCAGATCACTACAGCAGCGGTGGAATGGATGAAGGTGCAGCAGGAGGCATACCTGCGGATGATAAGGGATTAGCAGGTATTGAAGACTCGGATGGCAGCCTTGCAAAAGGCTTTTGAAGGAGGGTATAGTATTGATGCTGAGAATAATGTACTGATGTTAGAGGCTGTGCCCCCACTCCCGCTCGTCCATACCAAGCCCGAGAACCTCGGCATGGAGTTGGCCATGAGAGCCAGAGATGACCAGTGGAGGGCATACCTGAGTCCAATGGGTATACGGATGTGGGAAAGCCTGAAAGGTGAGGGCTACAGTTATACCTCCCCCTTCTCAAGAGCATCTACAGGCTCCCTGTCGGTCTCCCCCTCAATTGGCCACAGTAGGTCGGGCAGCCCAGCGGTCGGGCCAACTGATGGGCGTCGAGTAAGAAAAAGGAAGTCCAAACCGAAGAGTATCACAGCACCAGATACACCTGACCCTACCCCTTGTCCGACCACGGCTCCAAACATTTCCCCTGCAACACCTTCAGTGGCAACTCCCGTACCTCCCATCGCCACCCCGAGACCCACACCTCTGCCAGTTTCGTTGCCCACTCCAGATACCTTCCCTGACACTGCATTCCCGCCAGGAGTATTGGCTATCCCAGGATTCCGGCCACTGCGCGAGGCGTCACCTGGATTCTTCGAACAGGTAAGACGCCATGAGGAGCGAACACCGATGGCTCCGTCAGGAGGGACTCCAATCCCTGGACCTGGGATACCTGCTCACTCCGTTCCTTGGGCACCGGTCATCCCCACGGCACTCTCGACACCAAGTCTTCCCGCAGGTCTCCCCACCATCACAAGTGGCGATTCGGACAGCCAAGAAAAGGTCTGTCTATCAGGCTGTAAGTCAGAAGAGACTTGGATGGGGTGGATTCATTACCACTCCTATGGGTGTAGGAAGGGACCACGGACCCCGGTGAGGCATAGAAGAAGGCAGAAAGAAGGAGATGGACGACCGACCTGTGGGTACTGTAGGTCATGGAGGCACGCCGGACCCCCGATGCAACCCTTGAGTTGTCCAGAGTTGCAGTCTTTTTTGCGGATAACACAGACGGCGCCCAACCCAACTCCTGAGAGTGGGCGATGCCCTGTTCCACCACCAGCACCAGGACCATCAGGGGCTAACCCCCCAGAGGATGGTAACCAGGATGGCCAGGAGGAACGGTTTGATGGGTATCATAGACCTCGGGAATCCTAAGGTGGGAACACCGGAGGTAGTAGGAGCGGAAATGCCCCACCTGGAGGTGGTACGGTGGGAGCAGGCAGAGATCCAGGGGACTGTGACCATGATAGCGCGGATGATGATGATGACAATAGAGATTCTCTCCTGGATTTGACCCGCTACCTTGGTGCTCACAAGGATGACGGGAGCAACGAGAAGAAACGACGGTGGGATCGCCGCGCCAAGAGGCTGGCGAGAGCCCTGAGGGGTACTGGTTCGGTTTCTAGGCCAATACCAAGACACCGGCAGAAGAAGCCGGAGAAGCTGAGTGGTATCTCTCCATTCCAGGGCAAAGTTACAGAACTCCGGAGCTTCTTAACCTTGGTAGAGGTCAAATTTGAATACTTTACGGATTGCAAGTTAACCGACATGGATAAGGAAACTTGGTGATCCCTCTTCTTGAAGACTCCGCCTGGGCATGGTATCTGGGGTTGCATGGGCACATTAACAAGGAGGCCACCAAGCGCACTGGCATCCCTGTCAAAGATAGCAACCTCTTACGGACATGGAAAGGGTTCCGAGAACGGCTGGAACAAAGTTTCGGCGGAGACCAGGCTGAGCAAGATCGATCCCTTCTCGAGTGGCGAGACCTTGTGATGAAGCCCCATCACCTTGTTGAGTACCTAGATAAGATAATTGATTACATGTACAAGCTTAGCTATTTAGATCCAGTACAGGTACGAGACAAGGTTCGATCAGGCATCACACAAGAGGTTCGGAATGCATGGGCACTTAAGGAGCCCCATCCCACTGACCTGACCGAGTACCTTGATCTTTCCCGGAAGGTTGAGCACATGCTGGAGGACAACAAGCGGTTCAGTAACCGCGTCATCCACCCAGCCCCCCAGTCTCAACCCGCTGAGAAGAAGGAGGATAGACCCTCGACATCGGGCAGGTTCAAGAAGAAGGAAAAAGGTCCTGGTGGACCAAACCAGAGGTCTGCCAAACCTCCTAATTTCAATATGAGAAAACAGGCAAAGCCGGCGACTTCTGAGTATGCAATAGGGCATAAGGAAATCCCGTCGACTTGGACTGAACATCGGAGAAAGCACAACCAGGGTACCAAGTGTGGACAAAGTGGTCACTTCTGGAGGAAGTGTACCGCCACGTCCACAGTCGTTAGTTCCTCCAAACAGGCTCATGGGTTGGAACGGTCAGCCCCAGTAAGCGAGCCCACAGGGACAGACAAGTAGCTAAAGCACATTGAAGCGCCACCTTCGGCTTCCTCGTCAAAGATACTTGCAGTCCGCCAGGCATCACCTCAGATCATGGTAGTTGACACTGACGGATCGGAATAGACCCCTGAGGGATAGATGGACATTAGCCCTGGAGGTGGCTTCAGAGATGGGTAAGTACCCTTCTACCGCATAATGGACCCTGATACTGACTACACCCAGGTGGTGTGGGCAGGTAGATGTTGCGGGCCGTGCGCGGTGGACTGGGCTATCTCTCCTTTGTTGGAGTTCTGGTTGTTTCCTTTGTTCTAGTTATACGTATTTCTTTCAGGATTTCCTTAGCTGGATGGGCAAGTCATAGGACATTATTTCGGTTGAGGTGGGGTGAGGTCCTGCTCGAGAAGACGCTTGACATTGGGGAACCAAGGCTGCTTCACTTGGAACTGGTCCGACAGCGGACTTCTACCCACCTTGGGGAAGAAATTGTTTTGTTTAGTGCAAGCGGAATTGGTTCAGGCTGGACTTGATGAAATAAATGATGCTATTTTCAAGTTTACCTGAGGAGGGTTCAGTACCCGAAATCATGCTGGCGTGATAGCAAACACCCTAGTTATTGATAAAAAGACCAATCCCAATCCCTTAACGTTTACCGACCTGTTGTGGCCGCTCTTGTGTTGAAAGGCAGGAGACCAAAGGGGATTGCTAAGCCAAGATGACTAAGTCACCAAGACAAGCAAAGAGGCAGAAGTGTGACAACTTGCCTCGTCATACTAAGTCTATCCACCTGCGGGTCAAGGTAGACTGGAAGATAGGAGCTAGACAGGTTAGCGTGAAAGCACTCCTGCTGCGCGATGGTGGAGCTACTGGGCCGGTGCTTAGTAACCGAGGGGTTAAGCACACTCTGGCACCTTGTGTGCGACGAAAGGTACACATGCCAATAAGTGACGCAAGTGGTAATCACATTCCTGGGTCAGGTCTACACTATACCAAGTCATTAGAGATGAGTATAGGTGATCACTACAATGAGATGCGCTTTGAAGTCGCAGATATGCCCAACACCAAGGTGGATGGGTACCTACCGATGTCTTGGTTGAGAGACCATAACCCCGACATAGATTGGAAGACCGGATCACTCACCTGGTGCTTAGATTTCTGCAAGGCTAACTGCCTGGCAGAGCAGGGGCGGTTAGTGTTCATGACCGATGAAGAGTTACTAGCTGAAGACCCTAGTGATGTGTACCTATTGGGAATTGTGCAATTCTCCAATAAGGAAGGTACCGACATTGCGGTTAAGCTACTCTCTGAGTGTAAGGACTATGGGGATATCTTCAGTCGAGAATGGATTGAGGCGTTACCGAAGCACTCGAAGTATGACTATACGATCGAGTTGCAACCCGGAACTTAATCTCCGTTTGTGCCTATCTATCCATTATTCGAAAAGAAGCTTAAGGCACTTGGGGAATATCTCAATAACATCCTGCGAACGGGAAAGCTGCGGCGATCCAGTTCCACAGCAGCAGCCCCTATCCTCTTCGTGCCAAAACCAGATGGTACATTAAGACTGGTAATAGATTACCGAGGGCTGAACAAAATCACGGTGAAGAGCAAGTATCCTCTACCGTTGATGAACGAACTGCGAGATAGCTTAGAAAAAGCTATTGTGTTCACCAAGTTGGACTTGAAGAACAGCTACTACCTTCTGAGGATGGCAGAATGTAAGGAATGGAAGACGGCCTTCCGGTGCAGATATGGACTGTATGAATACATGGTCATGCCGTTTGGGTTATGTAATACCTTGCCAACTTTCCAACACATGATAAATGAGGTCCCTGGGGATCTCATAGATGAAGGAGTTATCGCGTAGATGGATGACATCCTGATCTACTCCAAAACTATAGAAGAGCACGTCACGATGGTGAGGTGTGTGATGGAGAAATTACAGAAAGCTAGACTATGTGTAAGCATGAAGAAGTCCAATTTCCACCAACGGGAGGTTGAATTCCGCGGATACAAGATCTCCGATATGGGGATCTCTATGTTGTCGGAGAAGGTGCAGACAATCAGGGATTGGACACCTCCGACATGCGTCGTCGACGTTCAAAGCTTTATGGGCTTTGCCAACTTCTATCTTCGGTTCATAGAAGGGTTCAGCAAGATAGCGAAACCTCTGATGGACTTGACAAAGAAGGATGTCTGATGGGAATGGACACCTGCGTGTGAGAAGGCCTTGAACCATTTGAAGGAAGCATTCACATCCAAACCTATCTTAGTGCATTTTGACCCTGAACGGCCAACCCAGCTGGAAACCGACACTAGTGACTTTGCATTAGGAGCCATTCTCTCCCAGTTCTGTGAAGATGAGAGATGTCATCCAGTGGCCTACTATAGTAGGAAGTTTCACTCAGCGGAGATTATTTATGATATCCATGACAAGGACATGACGGCCATCGTGATGGCATTCCAGGAATGGGATCATTTGCTACGCTCGGTAATGGACCAGTTGGTGATCTATACGAATCATAAGAATTTGGAGTACTTCCATAGTACCAAGGTCCTTAACCGAAGGCAGCACCGCTGGGCTGAGTTCCTGCAACCATTTAACTTCAACATGGTTTACTGAGAAGAACAGTTGAAGGAGAAGGCAGGTACTTTGTCGCGCTGTAGGGACTGCCACCCTGAAGCGGGGAGTGATTTTCCACCACAGTCATTTTTTCGCCCCGGACAGTGGGTTGGGAGCCAGGAACGGGACATCTTGCGACCACAAGTGTTGCAGGTGTGCCAAGGATTTCGGCTCCAGTCTTCCTTTTTGGATCAACTGCGGGTAGCGATAAATGAAGACCAGGAGTACTTAAGAATCCGGAAAGCAACAGCTGCCGTTGACAAAGAGGTCAACCGACATTTTACGACGGAAAAGGGCTGACTCCTGTACAAGAACAGGTGGTATGTTCCTAAGGGTCAGGATCTGAAGCAGACAATCATGAAGGCAAAACATGACTCCCAAACAGCGGGACACTGCGGAACTTACAAGATCATTGGCAGGGTTAGGGCTAACTTCTATTGGCCTAAGATGGTTGAGCACATCACCGACTACGTGCAGACATGTGATGCGTGCCAAAGAAATAAATCCATCAGGCACAAGAAGTTCGGGCTGCTGGAACATATTGATGTTCCTATACGGCCGTGGACAGCAATTTCAATGGATTTCATTGTTGCGCTACCAGAGTCCGAAGGGTATACCAAGATCTGGGTCCTGGTGGACAGAGTCCCGAAAATGGCCCTTTCATACCCCTGACCATGGAGGTACCTATCAAGGAGCTTGCCTTGATATTCCTAAGGGAAGCTTGGCGCCCTCATGGAGTCCTAGAGTCAATCATCTGCGATCGAGATAGCCGATTCACATCCCAGTTCTGGATGAGTCTAATGCACTTGTTGCAAGTGAAACTAAACGTTTCGACTGCATTCCACCCTGAGACTGATGGGCAAACCGACAGGGTTAATCAGACACTGGAGCAGTACTTGCGTAGTTACTGTTCCTACCAACAAGATGATTGGGTTTCGCTGTTACCCCTTGCGGAGTATGCGTACAACACCTCGACATCAGAATCCACTAGGTTGGCACCATTTGAGATCAACTATGGGTTTAACCCAAGGATAAACTGGTCAGGTGTCGTGTCTGATACTCAAGGAATACACCCTGGCAGTGAGCTCTTGGTCAAGGAATGGGAAGGAACCTGGGAAGAGATTCGAGAAACGATTCAGCGGGCACAACAAAGGCAACGGAAATGGCATGACCAGAAAAGGTTGTCATCACCAGACTATGTTACCTGGGAGGATGTGACCGCTGGGCGGGCAAAGAAAGCGGACCGCGTGATGTTAAACTGAAAGAACATCCACACCAAGCGTCCGATAGAGAAGCTGGACCAGCGGGTGTTTGGCCCTTTTGTGGTCAAACGTCGAGTGGGTAACCGAACCTGCGAACTCCAACTGCCCATCAGATGGAGCATCCACCAAGTTTTCAATGTCACGTTGCTCGAAGCCTATCGTGAGGATCCGGCAGGATGTAGGGTCAAGGAAGTCCCTACCACGAAACTTGCAGACAATGAGCCCAGTTACCTTATTGCAGCTGTTGTGGACAGCCGATAGTACCGAGGAGTGAAGGCGAAGTTTCCGTCGTGCTTGGTCCAGTACCTGGTTTCATGGGAAGGCTACGGGGCTGAGGAGAATTCATGGGAGCCCTATGAGATGCTAGAAGAGACAGGCTTACAGGCCATTCTGGATTTCCACCAAAGATATCCGTCCAAGTCCAGGGACCATAGGGTGTTGGGGGAATACTGTCATAGGAATAAGAGACGACGCTAACAGTCCAGGATGGACCATAGAGAAGAGGGGAGTGATGTAACGACCCAGCATACATGAGCTATGGCAAATGGAAACTATACCCATACACGTAGCCAGGAGGCGAACTGGTAGGAACCGGCAGGCAAGTAAGTACTTGACCTACGGAGACCCGATGGCCCGGGGTCCGACAATGAACAGAATTGGCAGGTCGGGGACTTAAGTACCTGTATACACCCGGGAGTGGTGTCTGCATACTTAGGGACTTCTGAAGGGGCAGTTGCTCGGCTAGGCCTGGTAACTAGAGACATGTAACGTGTTCGGGCCAGGCCCTAGTCACGTAGTGGTACGATAGGAGCAGATGGCTTCGTGGTCAACACGAAACGAGCGCTGCTAGCTAAAGGAGGCTTCGAACGGGGTGTAATAGGAGATCAAAGAAGTAACCATTCAACCAAGTATATTTAAGAATACTGTCCATCGAAGTCTGCTGTTTCCATCGCGGAAGTCAGCGGTCTTTAAATACAGCATATCGCTTATCTCCAGTATGAGCGATATCGCAAAACAAGGTGTGTATCAACCGATAGCACATGAAACAATACAAGTATCAAACGATACTGTGAAACTAAACATAACACAATGTGTGTATCAAACGATAGCACACGAAACAATACAAGTATCAAACGATACTG
>PYWC01000027.1:600936-625123 GCA_003182015.1 Tuber magnatum | reverse complement strand
GTTGGAGTAAACTGATGGGGGAGTTTCTGGCATAAGATAAAACTACCTGAAAGTCTATGCGAGAACTCTCCTACTCCAACAATCAATCCTCTCGAGACCTTAATTGAGTGAAGTGTCAGGCTTAATGATATTAAGTTTTACCCTTTACTTTACTCTTACATCTGTGTGAACTTTTGGCGATTAGTTTGAAGTTGTTCAGTGCTGTCGCAACCTTGAGATCCATCTTCCTAGGGGTGCCCCCATTACAAATTAATAGCCAGTTCCTCTTCTACTTTGTTGTTTCTCATAGTTGGTGGAAGCAAGTGTGACATGGAAGTAAGTGTAATACCCCATGAAAAACAGTAGGGTTTTTTTTTAAACCTATTTAATTGTAATTGGTTTTTATACTATCAGTTATTTACCACATCTTCATATTTACATATGCGATATACAGTATTACGTAAATACAATGAAATCAGTATTTATTGAAACAGAATTAGCTGATTGATTTGAAGAATCAGAATCCCGTTCTTCAGCAAAATCATCAGCATCATCAGTCCTACTGTTTCCAAGTTCCATCTCTTCCCCATGTTCTTTTTTACTCAATTCTCTCCTGATATTATGTTGAATCTCATTCTCTGCACCACTATCTTCAATAACCAGTCCTTGTTGATTAGCTATTGGCTCTAATACCAATAAAGCTTCTAATAAATCAGGTGAAGCCTGAAGTGACTCCAGATCTTCAGTAGTGGGATTTTTCTCTGAGTCCATAATCGGAACTAAGAGCTCAGCAGGAATAATACCCTCACTTGTCTCAAGTGCTCTTTTAAATCTTTTTCATTCCCTCTCTGCCTTTCGAGCCTCAATTCCATGGTGATGCAGTACAGCTTTGGCCTTGTTGATAGCCACTTAAATATTCCTCTGAGCTTTTCTGCTTGCTGCTGTGTTCTCCTCTTCTGCTTTTTGCATTTCTTTTTTATCTTGCTACCTCTATCGTAATAGGACCGGCTTTTTGAATAACATGACAAGAATTTCTCTTTCGAGTTTCCTGTGCCTGAACATGTGACTGAATCTTATAGTATAAATCATGTTGTAGTTGCTCTTCGGTAAGGAGAATTTGTATTCAATGACCTCATTTTTGAAATCCTCTCTTTGAGATTAGACTAAAGGTTTTGGCTCGCTCTATCCATTCCCCAAAATCAAACTCGAAATCAAAATAACTACTTGGAAACTCAGGAAGGTCTAGCTGATCAGACACTTGAACTGATTCTGGATTCAGCCCAACTTCTATCTCACTATTCTGCCCATCCTGAGAACTACTACTTCCTTCTCTACTCTTTTTGCTCTTAGTATTGTAAAGTCGCATCTTCTTTATACCTTTGGAATAGAAAACAGGATATATTCCAGCTTTCTAGAAGGAATTCTTAATCAGATATGGCTGAAATATTTGCTGACAGATTGAGTGCAAGTTGCAGAAGAAGGAGATGATGGTGTACTCTATATCACGAGAGTGGAGAGTATGATGAATAGCCTTGTTGTGGTAGTACTTCCATGGCTGAAAGGCACCTACATCAAGAGGTTGCAGTACATGTGTAAGATGAGAGAGGAACTGAAAAGGAACAAGGTGATTCTTATGACATTTTATAGTAAAGTCATCCTGTCTGTGAGTAGTATAGCCATCAAGAAGGAGAATATGCCAATGTCCATTAGGACCAGTGCTAATGTGCTTGATAAAGTGATCTAGCCAAGCATGAGCAATATCTTTATTTGTATAGCCAGTTTGTAACACAGTGATTACTTTAGCTCCTGTCAGGTTATCATGGATCCAGTTTTCCATGATCTTCTCACTGGACAGATTACAACTGGTCAGGATGGTGGACTTCCATCTACATATATAACCTTAATAATTGTAACAGACTTGTGATTCTTGGGACTGGCAGTATAATGCTCCTTTAGGTCCTTAGGAACAATCACAATCTCTCCAGTAGGATATCCAATTCTCATACCTGACCCATCCATGTGGTATATATGTTTGGACCTGGTGATGTAGTACTTTGAAAGAGTATTTTAATACTCCGCGAAAAAGTATTTCAGATCATCCTTGCTATGTGATGCAACTTATACTTGTGCAATCGGTTTTGCCTTAATAGTATAGGGGTCTGTATTCTCCTTAAGCAATTTCTGAAACCAACTTGGAGATAGTAGATTGCACTTCTCCTATCGCCTTAGATAGCAGATTGCTGCATAGATCATGGATGGAGTGGCACCAAATCCCATCTCTATCTGCTCCAAATAGTAGTTAAATACTACCTGCTCTTGAACCTTAATTAGGACCAGATTATTTCCAGCATGTTGACCAAAGGTACCCCATGAATTGTGTTCGTAATGGCATTTACGAAGTTGGCATATTCAAATTGACCATGGCTTAATGTTAAACATTTGTGCTACTGTACTTGCTGTTTCACCTGGCTCTTCATCTCGTCACTTGATCGCATAAACTAAACACTGCTTTGTTTTGAGCTTCTCGGAGGACCCTGATCTTGTAATTGTGAAAGGGGAGGATTCTTGACGTCTTGTGGAATTTACGAAAAATGGAAAGAGTTTTACTTATAATATATATATAATACATTTGACAAATAGAATTACAATTAACTATATCTAGAAAATAGAAAAGGTGGTTTCATGAATAGAACTATGGTTGCCTATTTCCATAGAATATATTGTCTGTTTTAAAAATAAACCTGCCCTAGGGAGCTATTAAATTTAAATACGTTAAAAAAATACCCCCGCAGAAGTTTTTATGGGGTGTCACACTTGCTTATGCATTACACTTGCTTCTAATGACTTTGAGTGACAGCAAAATAAGAGGGGAAACGGCTATTAGCAAATTATGATTTCCTTAAATTCAAGCTTTACTCTTGATGAATTGCAAATTCAATCTTCTTCTTTTATAATGGTAAAGCTGACAGCATCTTGGGTGAATTATCTGAAGAAAGCATCGCAGGATATTCGTCCAACTCTGATACTGGTAGTGCAGATTCACTCTTATAGCCAAGCTATGGGATATATTTTGTGAACCATTTAGATTACAGGAATTAACATATTATTTAGGGAGTGATCACAAGTTTTCTGATACTCAATTATGACTTATACAATTTTTAGCCTCTTGTACCTGTTCTGAGAAGTGTACATATAAAGCGGAAGATACTGAATGCAAAAAGTGGCTTGACCATCATGGTAGGATAGAATAAAAGCAAAAGAATATTCTGATTATATACCTTCTATCTTTACAGTTACAGGTTAGTTTTAAAGTTCAGTAGCTAAAGAATTAGAATAGATCAAAGCTAACCTCCTTAGTTAAAAACTAGTAACCAAGCAGAGATTAGATACTGTTTACCTTTTATAGGTAATATTTGCTGAGTGGTATTTCCCAGTTTCTGGTAAATGAATAGAAAAACAATCAATAGTGTCATAAAATATATCAGGGATACTAGGATACCTATGCTCAAGCCCCATGGAAATCATCAGAAAGCAGCTTACAATAAACTCTTAGAGTTAGTTAGAATTGATATTAACAATTTCTTAACAGTTATAAAAGAGGAAGAAGGTGAGTGTATTGCAACAAGAACATTTAAGAGAAGTCTTAAGGATAGAAGAACTGTTAAGTATATGGAATTGGAGTATATCATATTCCTTCCCTCTCATCTTTCTTATTGAGTAGTGTATGAAAGATATATTTCACAGGCTAAATATACTAATAATCAAGTCAGTAATCCACCTTTCCAATCCTTTTATAAGTATTGAAAAAGTTATAATAGTTTTACGCTTATAAAGATTTATAAGCAATCTAGAAATATTTGTGATGAGTGTGCTATTTTGAGGAACCAATCTCAATATGATTTCATGTTGAGAGTGGAAAAAGAAACTACTGATATTCGCAATTCTAAAGGAGAAATTAATGGCAGTGGTGCTTTAAAGATCAATTCTGCTAACTTAAAGGTGTACCAAAATGAATATCGTGTATCTCGTCAAGCCTATGAACAAGATATTAAGTAATCTAGGGAATCAGATAGTCAACTTAGTTGCTATTCATTTGATTTTCAACAAGTAGTAGAAATTCCTAAAATACCACAGCAGCCTTCTGAGTGGTACTATTAGTCATCCTTCAAGCTCTATTTACTTGAAATTGTGGGTGATAGCATTGAGCAACATTATTATACTATACACACAGAAGTACAGCAAGACAAAGGAGCAAATCAGGTTGCATCTCTACTACATCTCTTTCTAATATCTATTAACAAGCAGAAACCTGATATACATTTATAGAGTGACAACTGTAGAGGGCAAAACAAAAACAAAACCATGCTGTGGTATCTTTGTTGGTTCATTGTAATACAGAACATAAGTTCAATTAGTTTAGGATTTCAGATCAAAGGTCATACACATAATAGTGTTGATCACAGATTTGGAACTGTAAAGCAAAAGGCAAATAGAAGTCCACTATAGGTACAGTCGTGTCCGGAAAGTCTTCGCACCCCTCCATAGCAACAGATACCACCTAAGACCCCACTCTACAACATTTTCCAATAAATCTAAAAGTATGTAAATAAAATAATAAAATTTATATCTATATTATTGACTAGCGTGAGTAGAAATATCTATAATAATAAAGCTAAAATTTTATTGGTTTGTACTACCTTACACCAGAGCTGAAATCAGTGAAATTTATTAAGAGACTTCAACAAAAAACTTTAGACTACACAACTGGAACTTAAATCTTTATAAGCAAGAATTTAGTAACAAAGGTATAAGTCATAGTACTCAAGATATAGGAGATTATTTTGTGCTAAACTACATATTGTATAAATAGCAAGGTTGTTATTAATATACAAGTTTAATTACATCAATTGAAATAGTATAAAAGAAGAATTAAATATAAAAGTCTTCTTATTTAGGACTCTAAAATTACTTTTATAGTAAATAATACCTTCTAAAGATTGTACAGAAGTTATTTGGAGGTTATTTAGTACTATTGTATGCACAAGAATCAAAATTCAAACAGGTTATTAGATATTTTTAAAAAAACTAATAAGCTTATAGTTTGTGATCTATAATAGACAACTGAAACATTGATTTAAAAATATTTTATACTATAGGTTAGATCTACCACTAGATAGTGATTATTTTGATGGTAGAAAAAAATATTGAAAATATTTATACAATAGTAGTATACTCCAAAGAAGGTCTTTTCATATTTATATTTATTATGTATCAATTTTGACTACTGGTAGAGGAGAACACTCCCAATTCCTATAAGACTTGTGCGCCACATACTTATATATCTTTAAAAGTTATAGCTTACTCTCTATCATTAATTAATACATGTTCTTCTATAAAGGTAGAGAAACCACATACCTGATATTCTCACTAAAATACCTATGTAGAGAAATCTCAACCCATTAATTCATTTTTGATGGACACTTTATTTATGTATTATATTCTGATTCACGATTGCCCAAATATCATACACATTTAATAGTGAATTACTTTCATAGTAGGTTATAAAGATAAAAAATATTCTACAAGGTCTGTTTTAAGTAACTACATTTTGGTCAGTATTTAAATACAATAGTCTGTAAACAGTATTTGATAACAAAACTTTACCATAATTTTCAAAGATAGTCTTTATGGCTTACATTTCACTATGGCTTTGAATTAATTCTATTGATTTATTTATTTGTGGTCATTGTATTCATTGATGTTTACTGGGTTGTATTGGTTAGGAGTGCGAAGACTTTCTGGACATGACTGTACCTGAACAATATGTAGCACTGGTTGACTCAGCAGATAAAAATGAAAAGATTAAGACAATTTACCTCTTTGATAATCCTCCAGGTACTGTTTTTAGAGATTGAGATAAGCTACTGACAGGATGTTTGAAGTTACTAAAGGGTATTCAAAGTTTTTAGTTTTTTCAGTTTAGTGCTAAATCTTCTGATATTGTTGAGACAAGGAGACTGCCAGATCAACCATGGATAAGATTTAACCTCTGTAAACAGGGATTCAATATTGAGTCCATTTGTCAGATTTTTTCATTACCAATACCAGATACTGGGCTCAACCCAAAAAAGTGCCATAATCTTTGGCATAAGTATTCCTCCTATGTTCTATTAGAGTATCAAAACAAGTGGTTGTATTCTAAATCAGATGACGAACTAATCACTGTAGTTAGAGAAAAGAAAAACATACAGGTTCTGAGTGCATGCAAGAACAAAGCTGGGCTGAATGAGAATGTTTATCAGACAAAAGAGCCAACCAGTGAAAATGAAAGTAGTATATTGAAAGAGGCCAGTACTTCACCAGTCAAGTGCAGAGGTTGCAGATATCTGTCTGGTACTAAGAATAAAAGAAAAAAGAAAAAAGCAATAGTTTTATATTGTTAAACTTATCAATAGCTAGCTTGATCTTACTCATATTTTACTCCTATAATAGTATAATTCACAAAATTAAACAATTGTTTTTTTAAATTTTTTTATCATAGCTCTATAGAGAAAGCAATTTTAATACTATCTATATTACTCAAAAATTATATTTCTCTATTGTTGGATTAGTATTAGAAAAAGTCCCCATAAAATCTCTTTTGTGAATTTCTCAAAAGTGTCATAGTTGTTAGACAAACTTCTTAAAGGTAATAACTCAAAATCAGGTTTAAGGTGTCTGACCAATTTTCACATATCAGCACCTATATAATACAAATTTTTTAAGGTTGTATCATGAACTATCACCACACAAAAAAAGAAGTCATGCCACACTAGCATTTGAGTCAAACTTGCCTTCACCAACTATGAGCAAAGCGAGATAGAAGGCTAACTGGCTATTAACCCAAGTGAACTTAAAAGATTATATATATATATTTGGAAGTAACTCAAAGTCTCTAGACGTGATATCATGCTCTTCAAATTTTCTGCAATTTTTGGGGATGAACTGAGTTCTAGGGTGAAGGTTTGAGTGACAGCCTTGAAATTCTTTGCTTGGTGTTCAAAATTACACTATCCTATTCCTGTTTGGTAGTATGACTAAGTCAGTCATATGACAAGATCATATAATCTAATATTATGCTAGAAGATTCTAGCCAGTTCTATAGATTTCCTTGGTATAGGCTAGTGTTTATATCACCACAGAAGTGGATAAATAGAGATATATTTTCCCTTCAGTTAAATAGATCATGCAAGTGTGTATTAATCTATAAGTCTTAAAGATATATCTTGTGTATTATGTCTACTCCAGTATCACAAGTGCAAGTAACTTAGGTACAAATATTCTCAGGTTATAAGCCTGGGTTTGTAAGATCTTCTGTAAACCTTAATATCATATACTATAAGGCTATAAGTGCACTCTAAGTAAGCCTATACTGTTCATTCCTCCTCCAAATATCTCCCTCAACAAAGTCATGCTGCTTAGATAGCACTTTGATACTTCAGATTTCTGGACTTGTCCCCACTATAGCAAAATCCTCCCATGCTTAGTTGATTATCTTCTCCCTTCGTGCTACCAAAAATATCCTAATAAGCTATAGTGAAAGAATATAAAAGTGTTAACCTCATTTAGGGCAGTTTTCAAAGAAATATAATGTACTCAATAGTGGTCCAACTAATATTAAAAAAATATAGAAATATATAGATCAAGTGAAGCAGAATAAAAGTACAGGTTTTTTAATTCAGTAAAAGCATATAGATAGAGCAGTATCCATATTTGGAAACCTCAATGTTTGGTATAAAATTTGAGGTTTTAGTATGGTAATACAATATAAAATAGCCGAGTAATCATATAATCTAGAGCTTAAGCCAATCACAGTAAAGTAAATTATACTAAGTGGCACATACAGTATACTAGAACAAAGTTCAACATTTTTGCAATAGTCAGAATTAGAAGACACAAATGGCAGAGTCTCAGACTCTCAAACTGCTGTATTAAAGTAATATATTATCTTATATCTTACATTATTTACACTTATTCATAGTCAATCACAAACAGTCTTGACAATTATATTGCACAACTACTATTGTATTTCTCTGTATTATATAGTTAACACTCTTCTATTCTGGAACCTATATGCTGTTATGGTCCTCAGAAACTAAGTAAGATAAACCTATCTTAGTATTACTTTAAATACAAATGCTCCAAACTACAGACCAGGCAAATGGGCATTACAAGAATCAAATACATATGGTTCTGGAAGCCTAGACTCTACACCAATTTTCAGACAAAAAGTGTGACAATATTATTGCAACACCAAATATAACATCTGCAAAACACTATCACCCCTACAGCTGAAATACAAAACCCTAACTTGTAAACTTGTAAAATAAAATACTTTTATAAAGACTTAGAACTGTAATAATTAATTAATCAATTTATTCAACCTCATATCCTCAACAGGCTTCTCTATCACTCATTTATTCTTACAAGGAGAGTCAGAAATGCATGTAGAGTAATTTTTCTAAGTAGGCAATATCCTACTTTCTGTATTTAGAGTAGGCTAAGCTTTGAGAATAAAACTTTAAATTCAATAATATTACTGAAACAGATTCAATCTGTCTTTCAACCTATCATATCCTAGCTCTAACTAGTACTTGTAATCTTATTTACATCTCTTATATTGTTCCAATTATTGTGTTTTGTACCTCTACAAGCTAGAGTTTTGTATTTTATATGTAAGGGTAATGATGATTTGCAGATGTTATACTTGGTGTTACACTAATATTGTCATGCTTTTTGTCTGAAAACTGGGATAGAGTCTAGCCTTCCAGAACTATGCTATGATAAATCAGACTTTTGACCGATACAGAATCCATATTCAAACCCTCTATTACTGACTACCCAAAACTACAAGAATAAAAAAACTACTAGACTTAGACTCAGGCTGAGCTAGTTGCCTTTAAAGTTCATGAACTATTTAAGAAGGTACCTCAAAGTGAGAACAAATCAGTGATTTCTCTTATTGGAATAACCAGTAATACAACAAAAGTCATGGTGCCAAACAAGAAGGACATGAAAGCCAGGTTCTACCTCTGCCAAGCTATAAACTCTATCTACCATGCTGATACCTCTACCAAAAACACAGCCACAGAAGTCTAGTAAGCCTTCAAAAACGAATTCAATAAAGAAACTACTACTACTAACATGATTCTACTCAAAGCCATATGGCAAATCAAACTTGTTTCTACCTAATCCATCTCCAACCATGCTACAAAGTTCAAAACAGCATGAAACTGCCTAGTCTAATGATATTTATCCTCCTGATGAGATGATAAAATGATTAATTAATTCCAACTACAATGTAAGCATGGACACAGGCAGAAGAGGTCAAAGAGACTGTCTTTATGTTATCTATAAATGAATTGCACACTGATCTATGTGATATCTTATATGGAAGGAAGATAATGAGATATGTGGACATTTGGACTTACTTTCTAAATAGGGCAGTCAAGAAAGGAAAAAGTAAGAAGAAAGAGAAGGTACTATTGATATCTTACAAGAACCAGATACACTGCACATAGTGCTCAGCAAGAGGTTTGAAAAGTGATACTCAGAATACCAACAAATATCAAGTTCTTTCATGGGAAAATGCTAAAAAGAAACAAAACAACAAACAAAACACTGCAGCTGTTACTGATACTAGAGTTAGAGTTCTGATGGTAAAAACCAAAGAACCTGTTACACAGAAGGAGGAGGTTGTCACTAGTGTGACAACTTGGGAAGTTTTATTAGAATGGTTGTACAACTCGGAAGCATCTAAGTATATTATCCCAACACTAGTAACTTATAGAGTCTTGTATATTCCGCTGAAAAGATAAAAACAGCAGACAGTGGAATTGACCAGGCAACTGCATCTGGAGATACTTACGTACATATATACCTGTTGGATAGATATAAACAAAGTCATTTCCAAATGAGTACTGGATATACTCATATTTCAATACTCTTTGGTTTCTGTATTCAGATTAAATAATGTTAGAGTAAAGGTAACAGCAGAAAGAGAAAGAAGAATGTTTGAGAAGGGCGAAAGGATTTTCAGGGTTGCAGATAATAAAAAATAGGTTATGGTATATTAGGGCGAGTAATAAGAAGTATTTTGGTTTGGTTTCAGAAGAATGGCATTAAGCTTTTAGATATCTAAGTATCATTAAAGATTGTTATAAAAATACTACCCCTATTGCTCAACTGTCGGACTTTTACTATATGACATGCAACCTGAATAAGACCATGCATGTAAAACCAAAGTCCAGGGATATTGAAACCAAAACAGTTTTCAATAAAATTCATTTCAATCTTAGTAGAAAAATGTTAACATCTAACTTAGAAAAGAATCTCTATTATATAACACTTACAGATAATTATCCTACACAATATTGGATTTACCAACTAAAGACAAAAGATAGAGCAGAGACTGTTATCTAGCATTTCCAAGAAATGGTACAAGCAATTCAGAAAAAGGGTCAAGTGACTATATAGTGATGAAGAAACCAAATACCTTAACTAGAAAGTGTCTGAGTTCTTAAAAATAAAAGAAGTTATCTACACCACATACCAGCCCACAACCCTGAATCAAAAAAAAAGATTAAACTGTACTCTTACAATACTGGTATGATACATGATACCACTAGAATGAAGATCAGTATAGAGAGGAGTCTATTCTATAGTAGCTTGCCTCTACAATGAATGATCAATACCATTCATTGGCAAAAACAATATCTTTTGAGTAACTACTTAAAATGAAACCTATGATTGGTTACCTCCAGCCCTGGTTTGCTGATATTGTGGTACATATCACTGCTGAGAAATAAGGAAAGTTTGACCAGATAGCAGAAGAAGGTTACCTAGTTGGCTACACTTCCAGTCTAACAATCTACCATATCATAATAGGTAGGATGTGTGTAGGGCCAAGAGTAGATAGTCTAAGGCACACCACAGGAGAAGGGGCAAGAGATGAGTACAGATGTAGAAACAAGACATGTTTGTATCAAGGCTTGAGGGGATCAGAAGCAGGGTTCCAGGATGCAGGGTCAAGGTTCACAGATTCCAGTAATACGAAGAAGAGACAAAGATATAATTTCTATGGACAGGTGTATGCAGGAAATTACCAGGTTGTGTAAGGAAAGTAAATCACAAAGGGGCATACCGCTTTATATAACAAAGGAAAACTCCTCTACTTACAAATCCCAACACTTCTAACCCCTTCCTCACATGTAGCTGCAATCTTGCATCAGTTTCCATGAGATTCCATTACACAGAACCTCAGCTAAGCAACCCCTTCAAGTGTCAGGCAACTGTCCAAACCCACACTTCTATATATGCAACCAACAACCCAATACTGTTATACTCTGGCCAAGTGGCCAGGACATATATCTATATACTTAAACAGTACACTGTGATTGAAGTAAGAGATATGAAGTTGGGAAAAACAAAAGAGGTATCATTTGAATATATTCAATAAACAATAGTAAGAAAAGATAAAGAAGGGTTAGATTATTCTGAAGAATCAGAACATACAAATAGGAAAGAAACATCTATCTTATCAAAACTGTATACATCAAAACCTCCACTAGATGCCACTATGCCTAGCAAGTTTCAAGTAACTCCAGTACCTCTACAATTATCCTCCCCAGTACCAAAAACAAAGCCTTGTTGTTCAACTAGAGAACAAGTTTCTACTGAAATAGCAAGAAACAAGAATCTTCTTAAGCTAGAAAAGAAGATATAATCTCAGAAATAATAATAAAAGGATAATGAATGTGACTTCAGGCTTGATGGCTTATCTGAGGATGAGACTCAGCTTCTCCAACAGAAGAGAGAGGGTCTGGAAGGTCAACTAAGAAATGTACAGTTGTTGGTCTCATGTATCATATACCTGGTCCCAATACATATAAAGAGGCCATGGAATCACAGGAAAAGATAGAACAGCAAAGTGCCATGGATGAGAAGATGAAGGTTCTGAGAAAATAAGAAGTAGGAATAAAAGTGAAAAATCAAGTAGAAAAAGGGTATTAATGGAATGACTTGTTTATAAAGCCAATGTTAAAAATGATAGTACTATCGAATAAAGAAAAGCATGATACTGTGCAAAAGTATTTAATCAAACTCCTAGCAAAAACTAGGAAGAGGTTTATGCTCTAGTTGCTCAGTTAGAATATCTATAACTTCTACTAGAAATAGTGGTTAGACGTAACCATAAACCCCAACAAATTAATATCAAAAGCACCTTGCTCTATAGTGACAGAGATATGAAAACCTACTTGCAACTTTCTAAAGAATACCAAAAACATGGAAAAGTCTGGAAACTAAAGAAGGCTATTTATAGACTCAAGTAGTCTTTATAACTATAGTACCAACAGCTAATCAAAACTCTCAAAACTATAAACCTTAAAGTTACTAACTTTGACCCATGTCTTCTTATTGCAAAAAATCTCCTCTGTTGTATATATGTTGATGATATTCTCATAGCCAGGAAACACTCACTTGTTGCTACAAATATCAGCTAAATACAATCCCACTTTCAGTGTACAGACTCTGAACAAGTATCTCTATTATTAGAGATGCAGATTGTAATCACCAAAGACAATAAAAAGATCTACCAGGAATGGTATATAACTGAAATCCTGGAATAATTTGACTTTAGTGATGTTAAACTAGTTACTACACTGATTGTAGTCCATACTATATGAGTCAAAGCAAAAGATGATGATCAACTATGTAAGCAGTACCACTACCAGTCTATTATTGGGTTATTAATATATACTGCTATTACCACAAGACCTAATATTGCACATGCTACTATATTTCTTAGCCAATTCTGCTTAAATCTTACTACCATATATCTTACTACTGTAAAACAAGTGCTTCAATACCTAAAAGAGACAAACACTAAAGGAGTACAACATAACTGAGATAATGAGGAATAGCAAATAAGGAGCTTTAGTAATATTTGATTCACCTCAAATCTCAGAAATAAAAAATAATTTACTTGTTTGATCATACAGGTATCTGGAAATACTGTTATATAGCAATCAAAGAAATAAAAAACTATAGCAATATCCACAACAGAAGCCAAATATGTCACACTTGCATTCACTGCTCAACGGAGTGTATGACTAAACAGACAACTGTTTCTCATAAGAATCAAAAAACGCTGGTCCTATATTACAACAACACAGCAGTCATCAAGATTATTGAGAATGCAGATATTTCTGATCAAACAAGACATATTGATGTTCCGCACCACTACACAAGAGAATTGTGAGAAGTAGAGAAGATAGATGTGATAGCTGTTGGTATAGGGAATAATTTGGCAGATATATATACAAAGAGGTTAGTTAAGGTATTATTTGAAGTGTTTTCTAATAGGCTGGGAATAAAACCATAGGAGAAGTATTCAAAATTATATTATTCTTTTCCTGTTTCATGATGTGACTGTATCAGTCATGTGACACAATCACATAACCTATTATTATACTTATCATAGTATTTATTATGGGACAGGATGGAGTAGGTTTTACCCATGGTAGCCTAGCCACTATACAGTCACAAAGAGCATATTTTGTATGTCCTCTCTACTCCACTCACATCCAGGGCCCAACCCTAGTCTTTCCCTGGATGGGGCCCTGTTTCTTGCTACCAAAGTTTGATGGGAGCCTATTAAGGGTATGGTCAGGGCAGGGCCCATCATGGGTGACTGAGTGCCGAAAGCCTACAAAAACAGCCTGCCCCAAGCTGGTGAGCTGTCTAGGGTGGGGAACAGAGCCAGAGGCTGTAACGGGGGCACCACTAGGAAGATGGATCCCGAGGTTGCAACAGCACTGAACAACTTCAAACTTATCGTTAAAAGTTCATACAGATATGAGAGTAAAGTAAACGGTAAAACTTAATATCATCAAGCCTGATGCTTCACTCAATTAAGGTCTCAAGAGGATTGATTGTTGGAGCAGGAGAGTTCTTGCATAGACTTTCAGGTAGTTTTATCTTATGCCAGAAACTCCCCTATTAGTTTACTTCAACTGTTAGAGCACACCCTTCTCCACTAAGGGTGGTCCGACACATCTCCTGGCACACCCTTCAGGCATGCATGTGTCGACACACTCTAGTTGGTGTTCACCTTATATGGTTATCGTTTCTGCAGTACATTTCCATTTTGCCTGCTGGAATGAAAACTTCTTCCCATCAGTGTCTTGGCAGTGGCTAACAGTCAAGACGCCAGATGAACTGGACTACCTATGACACCCTTCCTATATGCATTGATCTCTACTTGGCCTCAGAGGCTACCGTGAGCGGTTTACCTATATACTGTTTACAAGTCTCGGGCTTCTGGTGTCTTCCGCAGGATGTGGTGGTCCGGGAGTGGTCCAATAGGCGCTACCCATGACCACTACCTCAGGTCGACCTTACCTGTGGTAGGAATCATGCTTTTAGTGTCTCTGCACTTCCCTTACAGAGCCTATAGCGTAGGGGACACTTTCAGGCTTGGCAGGTGTAAAACTCTCCTGCTCACCCCGGCACCACCCGGGACTACCTGGGAGACCACCACAGTTAACTCCCATTAACTCCGTCAATTTAGGTCCATTTTACTCCAAACAACCTGGAGGAGGTACCCTACCTTCCACCTTATGCCCCCTTATATATCCTGCGAACAGCCTACGGTTGACCGGACGGCAGCAATGTATACAGTGTTACAAGCAGGTCTACAGATATCCTTCTTTGCTACACTGCACACAACTACACAACCGTTTGCCCAAGACTTCCGGGCCTCAAGGCGGGGCCGGAGTGGTATGATAGGAATAATATATCCAATTTACAGCTTCTTCGGAGCTGTGTAGCTCGCCCCATAGCATCTCCCGAAACCCCAGATTCCAGTATTATGCATGGCTTCATGTGAATAACATTGCTCTCCTTTTTCCTGAACTCCCCCAGGGACTTCGTATTGAAAGATTGGGTAACTCAGGACTTTACACAGGGTAACCCGAGCCCCATGGCAGGGTAACCTGGTCCTGAGGGTAGGGTAACCTTTTCTGGTGGACAAGATGACTTTTTCTGTTACCTTGTCTATTCAGTTGTCGAAGATAGACACTTCTGACCTTTCTCCCATTATCTGGCCTAGCTAAGTAACTACCCCTTCAGAGGTCTCTAAGTACGCTGACATTACTCCCAGGTGTACCCAGGTACCTGGTCAGCTAATTCTGTTCATCCCGGAGCCCGGGCCATCGGGTCTCCGTAGGCCAATTACATACTTGCCTGCCGCTTCCTACCTGTTTCCCTCCTCACTACCTGTATGGGTGTAGGTTCCAACTGCCATAGCTCATGTATGCTGGGTCGTTATAGGGGCCTATGTTTTTTGGGGCCCCAGAGGCCCCATAACGAACTCTAATTATGCCAGAAGATCGTAGCAGATTCTATAGATTTTCTTTGTATACGACAGTATTTATATAACTATAAAAGGGTATAAATAGGAGTGTATTTTCCCTTCAGTTAGATAGATCATGCAAGCTTGGATTAATCTATGAGTCTTAAAGATATATCTTGTTTATCATGTCTACTCCACTATCACAAGTGCAAGTGACTTAGGTACTAATATTCTCACCTGGCTCACTGTCTAGCACACATTACTCCTAAGTGATGCTGGATAAGCATATGGAAATATTTCCTGATTGTAAAAAAAAAAAAAACTAACAGTTCATGAGATTTGTCCTTCATTTCTTTAGGTCACTTCTTCTTCACTATTTTATGAAGGACCAAAGGTGAGGTAATTCCTTGCATAGGCTCCAGTCTTTCAATGGCAGTTTCCCGGCCGATGGTATCCCGAGGGTTTGTTGCCGAGTGCATAGTGTTGAGGGGGGGGTTGGCATGGTACGTGCGCTTACCTCATATGATTGTTTCCACGCGCAGGAAATACTGCTATACCGGTATCATATCATACCTGTCCAGCGGGGCTGAGTGTCCTACCGGTACCTACGCTGTGATACTATATTGGACCAGCTTTAGCACCGACGTGTATTCCCTCACGCACCGTACTCGAGTACTCTGGTATGTCTGTAGAAATCCGATGGATCGAGGGATGGGATTGTCTGGAAAGCTCAAGTGTGTAATTACTTAGAGATATCTCGAATGAGTTACACTGCGCCGTGTGAAATACTAGTACACCATGGTAGCGGGTAGGAGACCAACATACGACAAACTAACAGAGAGAAAAGTGTGAATTACAAGTGCGGTTCAGGAGGTCTAAAGTGTTTGCCAAGGAATTTGCCACCGGCGATGCCTTTGGTACTGTACCGAGCCAGAAATTCAAAGGGTGTATCCGGGTTCAATTCCAGCACCATGCAAGGTACCTTTTATAATCATCCAGCCACATTTGTTAGCATGCAATATTTGGGGTCGATGTATTACTTGGCTTAGGAAAATGGGAAGTGAACATCGACCTCTTAGGACCGAGAGAGTATTATCATACGCTACCGGTATCTTGCAATAAAAACTGCGGTTTGGCAATCATTAGGAACGCTATGATTTGGCTAGGGATTGGATCTAAGTGCGGGTTTTTTTCTGCCAATGTACCCCCCCTCGCAAATTCCTTGGTGAATGCTTTAGACGTCTTGAAACAGGCTATGGGTCCCCGGACCACCGATCCCTATTGATGGTTTCCATGTTTCGTTGTTTCCTACTCAAAAACCTTGCCTCAGGGGCCCATTTGCCTTTCCGATTTTACGGACCGGCCCGGGCATCCATCTCTCCCTTCCCCCCTACCACCCGACCGCTACTCGTCCCGGGCGCGGAGTATCCAAAAATACGAGTCGTGGGTTTGCATGGATGCTCGGACACGTACGGCATTGTTACCATATGTTCTGTGGGGGTCCGATCCCGGATTACCTTTCGCCTGGGAGGAGTATCCACCCACCCCCCGCTTGTAAGGTGGCCACCACCACCACCACCACTCCCCGGTTATCACAGCCATTCCTCCGCTAATAACTTCCCGGCAACCGTAACCGGGATTCAGTAACCGGCCTGCACGGCCGACAGGCGGGAGAGTTGTCATGGGTTATCACTCGCGGGAGAGAATGTGCATATTTGTATTGGTTATTTGGGGCTGATCGCGTTCTATGAGGAGGAGGGCGGCGAATTGCCAGTTGGATCCGGGGAATGGGAAAGGGTGTGCTGTGGGTTATCTTGGCGTGGTAGGGTAGGGGAGGGAGTTATCCTCGAGTTTTCGTGTGGTATGAGTACCGTACGTTGCTGGGGATCTGGCTT
Organism: Tuber magnatum; assembly: GCA_003182015.1. Classification (NCBI taxonomy): domain Eukaryota; kingdom Fungi; phylum Ascomycota; class Pezizomycetes; order Pezizales; family Tuberaceae; genus Tuber; species Tuber magnatum. The sequence goes on along the minus strand of PYWC01000027.1, from coordinate 607,855 downwards.
GGTAAAGGTTTCGGTCGGTTGGTTAATCGCGGGACAGGCTGGGTCGGGGTGCGGCGTGGGATGGGAAGAAAGGCATTCTGAAGGTTAGCCGACAGCTAGCTCCTCCTACAGAATGTGATGACAACGGTATGATAGATAGCTCTGTGAGTGAGCAGACTCATTTATTGGTCCAATCCTACTTTAGCAACTCCCCCAAACGGCATCGAAACTGCGGGATAATCTACCCCAGCCCGGTGTTATAAAAACCTGGGGAATACCAATAGGTCAACTACTAACCCCCCTTTCCAAGCCTAGTATAAAATCCGCGTCTTGTAAGCTACAATTCGCCTCGTGGTATCTTTTGCTATCACTTGGTTAGAGTCTTCCAGCCCGCTAGGCTCGAACCGGGCCAACAGCGCCGGGAAAGATATAAGCACGAAACGTAGAGCTTGTACACGTGCACGAGTGATAAACTGATAGATTTGATATGATTCCTGGTGAGGGGGGCATTTGGCCGTCGGATAGGGAGAGGCTAGAGAATGAGAAGTTGTGTTTTAGGGTATAGCAATGGTATGGGTGGCGGGTGTGTTTAAACAGGATGTGATGAGGGGGTAGTGGTGGGTGGCGGGGTGGTTGCATTGTGACATTTTGGATGTGTGGGTTGTAACTGCGGGTGTGTATGCATGAGGGCATATCATAGACAGGAGCTTTCACGGAGTCCTCTTTGCTCCCGAGTGAGGCTCGGTGCAGCAGTACTAAATAATGAAGTTACCTGTACAGCAGAATACCATCGCCCGGATCCCACCTGGTGTCGCAAGGCAACACCCGATGTAGTGGTCTATCAATGTCTATGGGAGAAAAAAAGAGCGCCGAGAGGGAAAAAAGGGGAGAGCCAAATACAGGAGAAAGGTGATTCTAAGGTGAATCCATGCCTAAGGAATAACACCTATTCTCTGTCTTCATGCTATAACGCGGGCCGGGATATCCTCAAGCTCATCGATTCTCGCTTTACCCTTGGCAATCTCAGCTCCCCCTCTCTAATCCTTACTCTTCAACCCCTCGTCTCGCGCATGCAGGGCCTGGGCTGAATTCCAAGTTTTTCTTGCTCCTGCTCCGCGGCGGACCTACGTAGGGTTTCCATACCTTCACGCGTTCATGCTCCCCGAATTTGACCCGCCCTTTGGAGGTCTTGAGCTAGTCCCCGTGGAGTCTGGACTTCCATTTCCTGGTCGATCCATTTGTTTTGAGGCCCCATCCATCTCTTCCCAAGTGGTGTTTTAGTGGACCCGTCAGGCATGATGGAGATAACCATTTAGTATTTTGGGTTAGCTTTGTAGGGGTAATTGGTAACTGGGGAAATTCCTCTTTATATCTGTAGGGGGTGGTGGGGGGTGTAAGAAGGTTTTTATAAGAGGTGAATTGGCGAGGATGTAGAGAAACGGGCAGGAGGGGAGCGTGGTACAATGCAATACATTGCACTGTAGGGGTATTTGCTAGCAAATTTTGCTTTTAGTTCAGGGGAACTGCTTAGCTGACTGAGGGAATTGGCAAGTGCTGGGGGGAGGCATGGGAAACCATTTGGTTATTGTGCCGCACTAAGGAGAGTAGAATTGGTTGGTTTTTGGAAGGAAATGAGATTGTCAGAAGTTACGTTATGTGTATGATATAGATTGCCGAGGGCCAATGTCAAGAAAACCCCAGCCATAGGGTGTGCATCACCAGACCCCTTGTAAGTAAGGGATGATAGCTATCATACCTCACCGTCATATCTAGCCCTCACATCTAGAGCAAATCTCAGCTGCCGAGACATTTCTATGAGCAATTGGATCCCCCCTAGATACTTGTGGCATCTAATACTTTGACATTAGATTTTGTCACCAACTTGCATCCAAGCACCTCATTATTCCAAATTCCACCGAAGAGATCCACAAGCACTCCCTCCTTGCTCGCCACATCCTCTCCTTACCCCATCACCGTCTTTCTTCGTCGAACACCACTGTCCACGGTTCCTTGCAGCACGACACTCACCCCTACTAAGGACCTAGGGCATGCCTCAAGCTTTCCACTCTTGAAGAAAAATATGAACCTCCTCATCGGTCTTTCCATGCTGTTTCTTATAGTGAACTATGAAATTATCAACCCTCGTAAATCTCGCGGTATATTTGCAGCCCCTCTCTGGGCAAGCTGGTCCTCTCGGAGCACCATGGCTTCTAGCCGTCTTTAGGTGCCGATCCAGGTCTGTCTGGCGCTTGCACTTTATCCCGCAAGTCGAGCATATGTAGGAGTCTATGCTTGGGCGATTGATCGCACTGGGTGGTTCCGCATCGTGTTGTGTGGGTTGGTAGGGAGGAAGACAAGTATCAAAGTCGTTGATGTTGGGGTTGGGGTTGCGGTAAAATACCTGGTCCTGAGGACCACGGGCCGGTTGTCGTTGTTCCCGACTAGCAGGGTATTGTAGATAATCGGGGCTGAAGTCGAAGTAGTCGCCGTTACTGTCGGTGGCGCGTCCGGTAGCCCGGGTAGGTGAGTCGCCATGGCGGGTTAATGGGGCGGGACCCAAGCTGGCAGTGGTCAATTGGGTGGGAGAGTTTACTCGTGGAATATCGGTTGAGCAGAATGGAACCCGGTATTCAGATGTGCTATTAGATCAAGACGTTAGTAGATGGTCAGTTCTCTATTACGAGCACAGGTATTTGGGAATGAGAGTTTATCTACTTACTTGTCATATTGGATAGGTTCGGGATTGATATTGTTCCAACCCATGGCACTGGATTGGGAGTTGCTGGTATCGATGCTGCTACTATGCAGCCCTGGGGTGCCGGGCGAGTTGCCACCATCGGGAGGGACAGTTGACCTTCGCTTTGGGCCGCGTATGCCGGGGTTGTGGGGGCCCGGATCTCCATCAGTTTCATGGCTTGAGTGGAGATTCGTGCTCCCTTCAGGAAATTTGGGCTGGCTATGATTAGATCGAGACATTTTTTGTGTTTCGCAACTTAGAGTGGTAAGGGGGAAGGGCTCCAGAGGAGAGGGGGTTGATGGGGTTTCTCAGGGCTGGGGAACTGGGGGTTTTATCGTAAATTCTCAGCCTCATGGACAAACGTGTAAAGCAAAGTCATATCATACCTGCAGATAAAAACACTTGTCCGATCGGTGAGTAAAAAGCATGAAGCATACCTTGGGCTAACCCGGCGCAGAGTGTGTACGGCGCTTTGCAGTGCACAAATACCCCTACAATCTAGTGGTAGTCTTCGAGTCTGGGCGGGGCGTCCTCAGCATCTAAATCATTGGCCTTGGCTCTGTAGGCATTTTGCATAGCTTCTGTGCTCCGCCAGCTTTTCCTACGGCCCCATCGCATTGCTGGTGGGCTATGCTTTCGATTTGTTCGTGTAGGGTTGGGGCTAAGGAGAGACCCTCTGAACCGCTCTGAGGGCATTCACGATGGCGTTGGTTGTGTGAGGGATGTGTTGGTAAAAGCAAGAACCTGCCCGCTGCCTAAACCACTGCGGTCCGGTGCAACACAGGGCTCCAAAATTCCTGTATTGTGCCAGGGCCTCGCCAACAGAAACCTCCCCCCGGTCAAAATTCTTGGAAAATCCGGTCATGCTGAAATGTCAGTGTTCGAGAAAAGGCTTTAAAAAGGATTTTCCTGGAAATTGTGTAACGAACCCCTCCTCAAAGCCTCCGATGACTTTTATCTCGTTTTGTTCTGTTGATACGATACGTTTAAAATGAACGACTAAAATCATGTTGCCGTGGTATGCAACAATTTTGATTCCCACTCCAACCACAACGACTTCCTACATGACCTCAGGTGAAAGGAAGAACCATAGACCAATTCTAATTTCTCATTTAAATAATTTTCACTGGAGGAAATTGTATTATCTCTTAGTGGGATGGGGTAGCGAAATCCAGTGCGAGAAAACCTTCCCCATAGCCCTCGGCACGTTTCGAGTACCCTTTAGATGGTCTGTATCACTTAGGGAGTGTTTGGCAGGCCAGGATTTGGTTTTGAAATCGGGTCTCCGTAACCTTAACTTAGGTTATAACAAGCCAAATAAAGTAGGGTTAGGGATTATACTTATGACAATCTGGGTTAAAATTGCCCAGACCTGATTTCGAAGCAAGAATCAGAGCGTGCCAAACACCCCTTAGACTTTCTGGGTAAAATATCTGTTTCAAGAAAATACATTGGATGGTGGCATTCCAAAATGCGCTGGAACAGCACTGGTTATAATACCTCTCCCTGGCATAGGAATATTATGGAGAATTGATTTTCGCTTAAATCACATCCCGCCAAGGCTAATATTTCCCGACGATTTTGGGATGTTTGTCGGTTGATACATCTAGATTTGGTCGCAACTGTAAGCTTCGTCCCAGTCTCTTCTTATTTCGACATAAAAGCTTCTGCCAGTGCTCGTCAGATAATGGAGTATTGCCGGAGGGTATGTTTTTAGCCAAGGGGGTATTTGAAAGATGCAACGTGCCGGGGGGAAGGCTTTCTCAGAGTTGTTACCACAGCCCACAGGGTTAGGGTTTGGTGCTATCCCCTGTTCTTCAACCCTCCCAGTTTGCCTCGCCCCGGCTGGGGACTGCATTCCGGTTCTTATGGTTGCCATGTCGTTGGGCCGATTGCACATCTTCTGCATGTTGTAAGATTGTGCGCACTACACAGGGTGTAGCGATGGGCATGAAACTAGACATCTCCGTGCTGGACCCAACATGTCTTCATGGGCTCGCTTTTTGCTCCTCGCGCTTTTGTTCGTCAAAAAACAAGTTTCTGTCGCACATGCAGTACCTCCGGCGGTCTGAGGGCCCTACTGGATAGGGGGTGGAGTTCAGGGGCAGGGGTGGGGCGGAGGGAGGCGGAGGGGAGGCTATGAGTCATATTTCCCGGGCTTGGCTCTCCAAGAAGTGGGCGAATGAGTCGAATGAATGTACTGATGTAGAAAGCCTCGAGGTTTGAATTGTAAATACACCTTCTGCTCAGGAACAACCTTTTTTGTTTTTTCTGCTACTTCAAATAGTGATGCCAACTTTTGGCCCGCTCGACAACCCGGGGCAGCACTACCGGGTAACTGGGGTAGAAATATACCCTCTGGCACTACAAGATGGTGGGTGCTTGCCAAGAGAAGCAAGACATGAGAAGTTCAAATTAGGTGGGGTTACAAGCAGAATGTGCGCTCCGAGTAATAGATAACTGAAGCGAAACGCCAACGTGTGCGGAATATTTTAGCTGAATAGTGTAAACCGCGGCGGGGGGAAGGCCGGGACGGTGGCTAATGGGTAGAGTTTACCGCTTCATATGGGGCCCTTCCGCCGGTGGTCGGATGTGATGTGCACCGGTGCCCCCAAAAAAAAGACCGAAGATCTCCCATGGCTGGCTCAATCCTAATATCGAGGCGGGCGAACAGGCCGTCGGGGGTACCGCCGGCAGAATATAGATATTTGAATAGCTCCTATAAGATTTGCCCTTATTCCACTGTGTAAATGAAAACACTAACATTGCTTGCGGGACACCATTAAATGTCTTGTCTCTCTAGGCTTCGATAATCCGCGAGGGCGATAGATATGAATGGGTTCTCCGCATATATTTCTCGCCAGCTTCTATTCAAGTTCCTCATCCTTGGCCCTCCACCCTTGTTCCTCTTTTAACCCCTAGTGGAGTTCATAATATATCACTCGCTAGTCCATTCAGGTGCCAGCAGTGTTCGATGAGGCCAACGACGCTAAGCAAGATATTATAGCCGGAATATATCGCTTATATGCCTCCGTGAGGAATAGGCTAATGGACTGCGTTCTGGGCCCGGGGGGGGCATTTGGTCGTTGGAGAGAGAAGTATGGGGGGGGAGGTTGTGCCCAGGGGTATGGCGCTGGTGTGTGCGGGGGGTGTACTTGAAAAGGATGCAGTGGGGATGCGGAGGCGGGGAGGTGGGGAGGTGCATGCACGACGTTGTGGATGAGTATGTTCTGAGTGTGGGTGCGCAGATACAAGGCTGTATCATAGGTGCACTGGAGCGCTCTATAGTATGATTTCGAGTGAGGCGCGGTGTCATAGTGCCAGATACCAACGTTACACACACAGCACCATCTCCCGGATCCCACCGGCACTCTACTGTACTATCGTACCGGTAGTACGGCAATACCCGATGTATTTGTTTTTTCTATCATACTATTACGTGACAAATTAGTGAGGGCTATGTCAAAAAAAACTCATACGGGACATTGGATAAACATCGCTAGAGCCCTTGTGGATAAGGTAATTGCCTCACGATATAAGTCTAATGCCTAGGGAAAACTGCGACTGCCGAGTCACACTACCATGCGCTATTCGATTCTCTACCCAGATATTGGCAACATCCGATTTAATACCTTGACATCAGATTTTTTTGTCACTATCTAACATACCGTCGCTTATTGCTCGAAACCTCCTGAACGCAAATGCACAAACATTCTCCCCCCCCCCCAACCTCCCCTTACTCCATCACCGTCCACCTTTCTCGAGCACCACCATCCTTTGTTCCCGTACTCTCATATTTCTGCATTCCAGCACGACGATTACCCCTAGTAAGGACCTAGGGCCTGCCCCGAGCCTTCCAATCTTGAATAAACCGGTTTGCCTCATCATCGCGCTTTCGGTGCTGTCTCCGGTAATGAGCTCTGAAATTATCAGCCCTCGTAAATCTCGCGTATATTTGCAGCCGATTTCTGGACAAACTGGCCCGCCCGGTACGCTATGCTTTCTGGCTGTCTTTAGGTGTCGATCCAAGTCCGACTGGCGTTTGAATTTTATCTCGCAGATACAGCACGCATGAGGGCCGGGGTTTGAGGAATTGGCTGCCTTTCCCCGTTTCCTGCCGGGGCGTGCGGGCCCACAGGGGGGAGGAAGTGGAGGAGGGGGCAACATTGCCCATGGTAAGGTCGGGGTAAAACCCCTGGGCTC
>PYWC01000027.1:576152-600515 GCA_003182015.1 Tuber magnatum | reverse complement strand
GGGGCCCGTGTTTTTCGGGGCCCCGGAGGCCCCATAACGAACTCTAACTCAAACAACGCAGCAGTACCTTCAAAACAGGAAAACAAACTCCCAAGCATCGCCCACGATGACTAACTAAAAAAGTAAAGAAACCCATTGTCCATCAAATCAATAGCCCAACAAACAATAAGCATAGGAAGAGCAAATCATAAACCCCGCCCCCGATGACCGCTGCCATCAGAGTCCAGCATTCTGACACTTAGTAGCATAATAACATATTATGAAGGCAAAGAAAACCCTATCCCTGTGGGGAGCAGGGGGTGTTTAGCAGAGAGCCCTGGGGAGATGAAGACGCTAAGGCCGTCGCTGCCCAGATAGCTGGCGTAGTAGGGGGGAACCCCATTCCAGTGTGAGAGATGTAGTCGACCAGTGCCAAAAGCAGGGAGGCCGAAGACCAGACAGGGGCATCTGGCCCTACACTAGAGGCACCCGAAAGATACGTGTCCCTCTGGGGGGCTTTCGCCAGGCAGTGTAGAATCGTGTGCTCAAAGGTCTTGTCGTCTTCTTCACAAAAGAGACATAGGGCCAATTGGTCCCACAAGTGCCAGGAGGAGTGGGCAGCCAGGTAGCTTTTCCCAGCCCGCATTTGATATAAGTGTCCAGCCTTGAACCGCGAAAGGCCCATAAAGGCATGGGGGACAGTAGAGGGCCGATAGGGATCCCCCAGAGGGAGTGGAGCAGACACGACCCAGCCTGGCAGCAAGGTTGCCTAAACTCTTTTCTTGAGGAGGGTGTAGGGGGGGGCACTACTAGGAAGGTAGGGATGGGGAGAGATCAAATGAGGAAGAGCCAGGGGAAGCCGGCCCGGGAGCAGGTCTTTCACAGAGTGGCATGCTGCATCAAGAGGCAGATGGCGATATCTGGAGGAGGGAGAAGTAGTCCAAAGATATGGCCGCGCCACGCCCTTTACCCCCTTGAGCAAGACACAATGTGAGGGCAAGCGAAACCTATCTCACATGGGGACAGTGGGGAGAAGCCTGGCAGCTGCCCGATTAATAGAGGGAGGCGAGCAGCCGAGCCTAAGGGTGGCCGCTTTACGCTTGTGGGTGAGGTACGGTGCCATCGGCTGCAGAGCCGCCTCACAATATAGCACCGTAGTCGGAGTGGAAGAGAAGCAATTGGTAACCCACCTCAGGACATGGTGCCAGAAGGAGTCCAACTTGCGCAGCGTGGCAGAGTTAGGCAGGAAAAGGTCAGCTCCATAAGTAAGGAGAGGAAGTAGAAGGCTAGCAGCCAGCTTGTGATTGCACCAGGAGGACAAGCCTCTCCCGGCGGCACAGAGACATCTTACCATAACGAAGGAAGCTTGCGCTAAGGGGAGCTTGTGGCTAAAGTGTGCAGAGGTTTCCCATGTGGGCGTAGGCCAGTAGCCCAGCCACTGAAGTTGAGAGGAAGGGAAAAACACCATCCCGTTGAGGGATACGGGAGAAGTACACAGAGGAGCCCTGTCACGGGGGGTGTGCCAGTGCATAAGCTCCATCTTGAGGACCGAGAAGGCCACTCCCAGCTGGGAGCCCGTATCCTGTAACTCACAGAACACGGACTGAAGAGTACCAACATTGGAGCGATAAGAAGAAGAAGGAACAGTTACAGAAAAACCATCAATATATGAAACCGTAAGGCCACGTGGAATCTCCCGGTGCAGCCTGAACACATACATGACAAACAGCAAAGGTGAGACCGGGGACCCCTGAGGGATACCCACGGAAACGGAGGAAAAAACATTTGGAGCGCCCGGGAAAACCAAGCGGCACAGGCATTGTGAAAGAAAAGAGGTAACCCAGACGACCAGGTAGGAGGGAGTCTTTCCCCGCCTTGACATAGTAGCGAGCTGATTGGCATTGACATTATCAAATCCTCCCTTAATGTCCAAAAACAAAGTAGAAATGTGCAGGCCTGCAGCCTGAAGCAGCTTGACCTTATCCGATACCGTAGAGATGGTGTCGAAACAGCCCAGCACTGTAAGAGAGCGGCACTGATGGACCTCGAGCAAAGAAGCAGACCAAGCCCAGTTTGCTAACCGATATGCAACTATGCACTCTAAGATCTTGGAGACGGTTTCCAAAAGGACAATAATTCTAAAGGAGGCAGGGGGGTGGTAATCTGGCTTGCCTGGCTTAGCGAGAACCACCCCATTGGCCCTTTTCATAGAGGGAGGGTGGTGGCCATGGGCCAGCATGGGTGACAACAGAGACAGAAGCAAAAGGGGGTTTATTCCATGCATCCTCTTCCATACCCCATATGGGGTGGCGTCTGGGCCAGGCACGGAGGAACTTGAAGAGAGGCAAAGTACCAAGGAGACCTCCTCAGAGGTGACAGGCGGTACCTCACGTAGTAGGGGAAGTAATCAACAGGGAGGCTCAGGGGCCAGCGTGGAGGGGGAGAAATGCGTAAGAAGCGCGGTGTTGATTTCCTCCAGTATAGAGGTATTGGGCAGAGAGGGGAAGCACTCAGGAGCACGGCCATAGGACAACTTCTTGGCAGTCCACACGGACTGTGAGTCAGTGTCTGAAAGGAATTGATTCTAGTGCTTGGTCTTGGCCTTCGCTATCGCTTTGAAGTGGGTACTGTGGGCCTGCCTCACCTCCCCGGCTAAGGAGTGATTTCTGCAAGACAGGCGGTTCAAGTGGTAGTATAGCCAATGGAGCTGCGAAGGATCAGGAGAGCATTACGGCTTTGAATAAAGAGACGGGCGTTTGCCGGGCGTAGCCGCGCGAACCTGTGCCATGACGGCGGCCAGGGCCCTATCAGACCAGCGGGACCGGGAGACAGATGTCAGGAGTTCAGGAGGAGTGGGAGGAACCAGGGCAGTCAGAAGCGGGGCAACAGTAGGCCCATCCATAGCTTTCCAGTTGGGGCGAGGGGAAAGGCGATGCACAGTGATTGCCGTGAAAATGATTGACAGGGCCAAGTGATCTGACCCAGTGGAAGGGAGAGGGGCATGCCATAATAAGAAGAAAGGAAGCAAAGCATTGTTGGCAAAGGCCAGGTCCAGCACCGCGGGGCGGTGTCCTGACACAAAAGGGAAACAAGTATAAACGCCTAGCGTATTGAGAAGCGTGAAGGAGTTTGCCACTGCCCTAGGGAAATATGGGGCAGAGGTAGCAGACTCCGAGGGGGAAAGAATTCGCTGAGCATCAGCAAGGGGGTGGTGAATGTTAAAGTTCTCAAGGGACAGCAGAGGAAAATCGTAACTGGGGAGAAGTAACTCAGAGGAGACCGGGTGATAATAGCCATCCCGAATCACTGTGGAGTAGGAATTATAAAGCCAAAGCAAACTATGAGAAGACCCAAAGACACCAGCAGGAGGATAAAAATTTACTGCCATCTAGTCGCCTCTGCGAAAAAACCGGGGAAGTACCGACATCACAGAAAGCAAATGCTCTGAAACGTAAACAGCCCCTCAGGGGGTGTACATAGATGAGGGAGGAGGATAAAGTAAACGATAAGAACTGGCCACCAGGGAAGAGCCCTTGTACAAGGGAAGGTCCTGCAGAGCCACAACCAAGGGGGAATTTTGCACTGACGTAAAAAAGGAAAACAACATATGAAACACATAAATGCTACCGAGGCAATTATGCTGTATAGAGGAAAGTTTAGGCACCAAGGTGGCTGGGGGCAAAGGAGAGTAGGGTGGAGCATCTCTAGATGGGGGCACAGGTTGTGCCCTCATCTACCAGGTATTGACGTCATCGGGCCGAGGGGCCCAGGAGGGGGGGGCAGGAGCCCACTCACAAGGTGGGCTGCCGGCCCTGAAGAGTATACACTGGGGCAGCGGGGTGGCCAATGGCCTGTTGGAGGGACCAGAAGAGGAATCCTGAGCAGTAGGGGGGTGAAAGAGGGAGCTGTGGCGCACTGTACCTTCTAGGCATCCTGCCAAGGTTACACGGGGGGAAGTGCGGGCCATGACGGGGGAGGGGGTTCTAGGGGTGTCAGGGATTTCCTGGTCCCAGGCCGGGCAGAGGGATTTGCATATGGCCACCCCGGTGGAGCAGCTCGCAGATGTGGTGGGGTGTTTGGTGTTACAGTTTACACAACATAGGGAGGTAGCGATACAGCAGTCAATGACCACTTTGGTATTGCCCGACTTAGGATGAGAGGCACTGGGGCACCTGTGTTCTGCTCGGGTATGAGCTTTCGCACACACTGGGTAGGAGGGGGTGGTTGGTTTGCATAAGGGCTTAGAGTGGCCAAAGCGATAGCAGTTCTTGCATTGTGTGTTGCAAGAGGCAGGGTGAGCTGGGTGCACATTGCGTAACCTGTTGAAAAGACGAATGCTGGTACCGAAGAGAGGGAGGTCCTGGGGGGAAACCGCCACTGCCACAGAGGTGGTGAGCTTGGTAGCCTAGACCAAAGGGTCTGGTTGCAGGTAATGGGCTGAAAAGATAGGAGCATTGACTGCGTTGAGAATCGACTTCTGCATTTGCATATAAAGTGTGGCAGGGTCAGTGGGCACCAATGAGAGGGGAAGGTTATGAATCAGGAGGTCTATGTGAACGGGGGCCGTACTAAACAACTAGTAGGGGTTCCTGCCCACCGGGAAACCCTAGTTCAGCTTAGTAGTTAGGGACTCAAAAAAAGGGGCATAGGCAGAGGATAGAGTATAGGGGTCGACTGTAAGAGTAACAGCCCCATTCTAGTTAACGGTGGCTGCAAGAGCCAGTGGAAAGCCACAGCCAGCCTGCCGAAAAACAGAGGCTATGACATCAGGGAGGGCAGCAGACATGCGAAGAGGGTCATCTGGGAGGGCCGGAAAGAGGCGAGGGGCGTAGAAATAGTACTGAGCAGCTAGCAGTAGCAAGGGGGCTCTCGGAGCTACCCCTTTGCTAGACGCGGCGACTTGGGCTGCAGTGGCATGTTTCCCAGCCTTTTTGCCAGTTCTGGCCACTTGGACCCAACTGCCTTGCTGGGTGGGGAGGAGGGAGGAGTCGACCTTGTAGCCGGGGGGAGGACTGGGTGAGAAATGATTCTTAAGTGGGACAGGGTAGCATTCGCTTTGAGGTACCTTGCCAGCTTTGCCCCCCCTAGGGTTGACAGAAGCATAGTAGATGTCGCATTCACAGAAGGAATCGTGGGCCCTAGCAGACACCCCAGGGTTTCCATACTACTTTCCGGCCATGCAGATGGAAAAGTCAGTGGAGGGGACCACACAGGCGGCGGATCCTGAGTGGATGAGTTTCTTGTTAGGGGGAGGGGGGGGGCCATCTTAGGGAGCAGGGCCAAGGGGGCAGCAGAGGGTGGAGCAGGGTATGAAGCTAGCGAAGCCACCTGAGAGGAGAGGTCCCTGATAGTAGCCTGCAGGGGGGTGTCAGAGGAGGAGACTGGGACAACTTTGCCAACAGTGTCGACTTTAGCGGAGAGGAGAGAAAGGGACACTGTCATAAACTCAATACTATTAACAATGTAAGCCATGATAGTAAGAGTAGCCTTTTCAGTATCTCCGACCTCAAACAGGTTAGACACATTATAGGCAGTAGGGAAGGTATTAGGAGAAACACTGAGGGTGGCAGCCACCTGAGCAGACACCGCCACTAAGGCGATATTTTCGGGGTGGTTGGTAGTGGAGGAGTCAGAGCAGGAAGAGGGCCATGTAAGCGGGTTGGCCCTGTGACTGGAACAGCTGGAAGTGCAGTGATCAGACCCGGGAGCCTGGGCTGCAACGAGGGTGGGATCAGACATCGCGTAATGCAATACGAAGTGCACTGAGGCAGCGCCTTGTGATGGAAGCAAGGATGGATGAGCGATGAGGCTTAAGCAAAGTGAAATTTTTTACTTGTTGAATGTTCACGACACTGAAAGCGTAGTGTTTTCAGTGTCCAAAAGGGGTAATGTTTTCTTTAGTGAGGTGAATAGGGGGCGCGGACCATGTGGTCGGTTGTTGTTGTCTAACGGAATATTGTAGGTAATCAGGATTAAGGTCGAGGTAGCGGACAGTTTGGTCTTTAAAAATAATGTGAAACCCATATTCTCGAGACCTTTATCCCCCGAGATACCAATTCTGCCACCGTAAAATAATGTTGTCACGACTGTGAACTAAGGTTGTCGTGACGGTGAATGGAAGTACACCATGAACAAAGATGCATCGTGAACAAAGATGTAACGTGTTCGGGCTAGGCCCTAGTCACGTAGCGGTACGATAGGAGCAGATGGCTTCACGATCAACACGAAGCGAGCGCTGCTTGCTAAAGGAGGCTTCGAACGGGGTGTAATAGGAGATCAAAGAAGTAACCGTTCAACCAAGTATATTTAAGAATACTATCTGTCGAAGTCTGCTGTTTCCATCGCGGGAATCAGCGGTCTTTAAATACAGCATATCGCTTATTTCCAGTATGAGCGATATTGCAAAACAATGTGTGTATCAACTGATAGCACACGAAACAATACAAGTATCAAACGATACTGTGAAACCAAACATAAAACAATGTGTGTATCAACCGATAGCACACGAAACAATACAAGTATCAAACGATACTGTGAAACCAAACATAAAACAATGTGTGTATCAACCGATAGCACACGAAACAATACAAGTATCAAACGATACTGTGAAACCAAACATAAAACAATGTGTGTATCAACCGATAGCACACGAAACAATACAAGTATCAAACGATACTGTGAAACCAAACATAAAACAATGTGTGTATCAACCGATAGCACACGAAACAATACAAGTATCAAACGATACTGTGAAACCAAACATAAAACAATGTGTGTATCAACCGATAGCACACGAAACAATACAAGTATCAAACGATACTGTGAAACCAAACATAAAACAATGTGTGTATCAACCGATAGCACACGAAACAATACAAGTATCAAACGATACTGTGAAACCAAACATAAAACAATGTGTGTATCAACCGATAGCACACGAAACAATACAAGTATCAAACGATACTGTGAAACCAAACATAAAACAATGTGTGTATCAACCGATAGCACACGAAACAATACAAGTATCAAACGATACTGTGAAACCAAACATAAAACAATGTGTGTATCAACCGATAGCACACGAAACAATACAAGTATCAAACGATACTGTGAAACCAAACATAAAACAATGTGTGTATCAACCGATAGCACACGAAACAATACAAGTATCAAACGATACTGTGAAACCAAACATAAAACAATGTGTGTATCAACCGATAGCACACGAAACAATACAAGTATCAAACGATACTGTGAAACCAAACATAAAACAATGTGTGTATCAACCGATAGCACACGAAACAATACAAGTATCAAACGATACTGTGAAACCAAACATAAAACAATGTGTGTATCAACCGATAGCACACGAAACAATACAAGTATCAAACGATACTGTGAAACCAAACATAAAACAATGTGTGTATCAACCGATAGCACACGAAACAATACAAGTATCAAACGATACTGTGAAACCAAACATAAAACAATGTGTGTATCAACCGATAGCACACGAAACAATACAAGTATCAAACGATACTGTGAAACCAAACATAAAACAATGTGTGTATCAACCGATAGCACACGAAACAATACAAGTATCAAACGATACTGTGAAACCAAACATAAAACAATGTGTGTATCAACCGATAGCACACGAAACAATACAAGTATCAAACGATACTGTGAAACCAAACATAAAACAATGTGTGTATCAACCGATAGCACACGAAACAATACAAGTATCAAACGATACTGTGAAACCAAACATAAAACAATGTGTGTATCAACCGATAGCACACGAAACAATACAAGTATCAAACGATACTGTGAAACCAAACATAAAACAATGTGTGTATCAACCGATAGCACACGAAACAATACAAGTATCAAACGATACTGTGAAACCAAACATAAAACAATGTGTGTATCAACCGATAGCACACGAAACAATACAAGTATCAAACGATACTGTGAAACCAAACATAAAACAATGTGTGTATCAACCGATAGCACACGAAACAATACAAGTATCAAACGATACTGTGAAACCAAACATAAAACAATGTGTGTATCAACCGATAGCACACGAAACAATACAAGTATCAAACGATACTGTGAAACCAAACATAAAACAATGTGTGTATCAACCGATAGCACACGAAACAATACAAGTATCAAACGATACTGTGAAACCAAACATAAAACAATGTGTGTATCAACCGATAGCACACGAAACAATACAAGTATCAAACGATACTGTGAAACCAAACATAAAACAATGTGTGTATCAACCGATAGCACACGAAACAATACAAGTATCAAACGATACTGTGAAACCAAACATAAAACAATGTGTGTATCAACCGATAGCACACGAAACAATACAAGTATCAAACGATACTGTGAAACCAAACATAAAACAATGTGTGTATCAACCGATAGCACACGAAACAATACAAGTATCAAACGATACTGTGAAACCAAACATAAAACAATGTGTGTATCAACCGATAGCACACGA
Source organism: Tuber magnatum (assembly GCA_003182015.1). Lineage (NCBI taxonomy): Eukaryota > Fungi > Ascomycota > Pezizomycetes > Pezizales > Tuberaceae > Tuber > Tuber magnatum. The sequence continues at coordinate 592,012 of PYWC01000027.1, read as the reverse complement.
AACAATACAAGTATCAAACGATACTGTGAAACCAAACATAAAACAATGTGTGTATCAACCGATAGCACACGAAACAATACAAGTATCAAACGATACTGTGAAACCAAACATAAAACAATGTGTGTATCAACCGATAGCACACGAAACAATACAAGTATCAAACGATACTGTGAAACCAAACATAAAACAATGTGTGTATCAACCGATAGCACACGAAACAATACAAGTATCAAACGATACTGTGAAACCAAACATAAAACAATGTGTGTATCAACCGATAGCACACGAAACAATACAAGTATCAAACGATACTGTGAAACCAAACATAAAACAATGTGTGTATCAACCGATAGCACACGAAACAATACAAGTATCAAACGATACTGTGAAACCAAACATAAAACAATGTGTGTATCAACCGATAGCACACGAAACAATACAAGTATCAAACGATACTGTGAAACCAAACATAAAACAATGTGTGTATCAACCGATAGCACACGAAACAATACAAGTATCAAACGATACTGTGAAACCAAACATAAAACAATGTGTGTATCAACCGATAGCACACGAAACAATACAAGTATCAAACGATACTGTGAAACCAAACATAAAACAATGTGTGTATCAACCGATAGCACACGAAACAATACAAGTATCAAACGATACTGTGAAACCAAACATAAAACAATGTGTGTATCAACCGATAGCACACGAAACAATACAAGTATCAAACGATACTGTGAAACCAAACATAAAACAATGTGTGTATCAACCGATAGCACACGAAACAATACAAGTATCAAACGATACTGTGAAACCAAACATAAAACAATGTGTGTATCAACCGATAGCACACGAAACAATACAAGTATCAAACGATACTGTGAAACCAAACATAAAACAATGTGTGTATCAACCGATAGCACACGAAACAATACAAGTATCAAACGATACTGTGAAACCAAACATAAAACAATGTGTGTATCAACCGATAGCACACGAAACAATACAAGTATCAAACGATACTGTGAAACCAAACATAAAACAATGTGTGTATCAACCGATAGCACACGAAACAATACAAGTATCAAACGATACTGTGAAACCAAACATAAAACAATGTGTGTATCAACCGATAGCACACGAAACAATACAAGTATCAAACGATACTGTGAAACCAAACATAAAACAATGTGTGTATCAACCGATAGCACACGAAACAATACAAGTATCAAACGATACTGTGAAACCAAACATAAAACAATGTGTGTATCAACCGATAGCACACGAAACAATACAAGTATCAAACGATACTGTGAAACCAAACATAAAACAATGTGTGTATCAACCGATAGCACACGAAACAATACAAGTATCAAACGATACTGTGAAACCAAACATAAAACAATGTGTGTATCAACCGATAGCACACGAAACAATACAAGTATCAAACGATACTGTGAAACCAAACATAAAACAATGTGTGTATCAACCGATAGCACACGAAACAATACAAGTATCAAACGATACTGTGAAACCAAACATAAAACAATGTGTGTATCAACCGATAGCACACGAAACAATACAAGTATCAAACGATACTGTGAAACCAAACATAAAACAATGTGTGTATCAACCGATAGCACACGAAACAATACAAGTATCAAACGATACTGTGAAACCAAACATAAAACAATGTGTGTATCAACCGATAGCACACGAAACAATACAAGTATCAAACGATACTGTGAAACCAAACATAAAACAATGTGTGTATCAACCGATAGCACACGAAACAATACAAGTATCAAACGATACTGTGAAACCAAACATAAAACAATGTGTGTATCAACCGATAGCACACGAAACAATACAAGTATCAAACGATACTGTGAAACCAAACATAAAACAATGTGTGTATCAACCGATAGCACACGAAACAATACAAGTATCAAACGATACTGTGAAACCAAACATAAAACAATGTGTGTATCAACCGATAGCACACGAAACAATACAAGTATCAAACGATACTGTGAAACCAAACATAAAACAATGTGTGTATCAACCGATAGCACACGAAACAATACAAGTATCAAACGATACTGTGAAACCAAACATAAAACAATGTGTGTATCAACCGATAGCACACGAAACAATACAAGTATCAAACGATACTGTGAAACCAAACATAAAACAATGTGTGTATCAACCGATAGCACACGAAACAATACAAGTATCAAACGATACTGTGAAACCAAACATAAAACAATGTGTGTATCAACCGATAGCACACGAAACAATACAAGTATCAAACGATACTGTGAAACCAAACATAAAACAATGTGTGTATCAACCGATAGCACACGAAACAATACAAGTATCAAACGATACTGTGAAACCAAACATAAAACAATGTGTGTATCAACCGATAGCACACGAAACAATACAAGTATCAAACGATACTGTGAAACCAAACATAAAACAATGTGTGTATCAACCGATAGCACACGAAACAATACAAGTATCAAACGATACTGTGAAACCAAACATAAAACAATGTGTGTATCAACCGATAGCACACGAAACAATACAAGTATCAAACGATACTGTGAAACCAAACATAAAACAATGTGTGTATCAACCGATAGCACACGAAACAATACAAGTATCAAACGATACTGTGAAACCAAACATAAAACAATGTGTGTATCAACCGATAGCACACGAAACAATACAAGTATCAAACGATACTGTGAAACCAAACATAAAACAATGTGTGTATCAACCGATAGCACACGAAACAATACAAGTATCAAACGATACTGTGAAACCAACCATAAAACAATGTGTGTATCAACCGATAGCACACGAAACAATATAAGTATCAAACGATACTGTGAAACCAAACATAAAACAATGTGTGTATCAACCGATAGCACACGAAACAATATAAGTATCAAACGATACTGTGAAACCAAACATAAAACCCTAGTAACCCGTACCGGTTACAAAAGATGCATCGTCAAAAAAAATGCATTGTGAAAAAAAATGCATTGTGAAAAAAATGCAACGTGACTAAAAATGCATTGTGAAAAAATATGCATCGTGAAAATATGCATTGTGAAAAAATGCATTGTGAAAAAATGCATTGTGAGAAAAAATGCATCGTGACTAAAAACACGGGCGCGAGTTATGTAAGCGGATGGGGGGGGACCCCTAACCCTTAAATGGGGATAGTGCACCTTGCCGAAAGTGCAATGGGGAGGACCGATCCCCTAATATTACTGTTCAATAGCGCCGACTATCCCCTCCCCACTTTAGAGGTATCTTCGCATACCAAAATGGCACCAGCTTTCCCACCTGACGTCCTGACGGGGATTGCTATCGGTATTACTCAAATTTGGAAAGCGGGAGTGTTTGGTCTCGGTGCCACCGCTTGAGTAGGGGCTGTCAGACTGTGAAGCTAGTTCAAGGCTACTGTGGGAGTCGCCGATATCGGGAGGCATAGTTGTCCCCTGTTCCGGACTACTATCGCCAAAACCGTAGGCGCCAAAACCCCCATCAATCTCATTACTTGAGTGGGGATTGGCGCTCCCTTCAGGAAAATTGTGCTGGTTACGATTAAATCGAGACATCCGCCGTTTTCGCCACTCGGGATGGTAATATATTAGGAAGGGCTGAGGGTAGAGGTTGCATATGGAATTTCTAAGAGCTCGGGATCGAGGGGTTTTATCACAAAAACCTAGGCTCGTGGAGTCGACGTGGACGAATGTCTGGAAGGAGAAAAAGCATTGAGATGTCGTCCATGACAGGGACCAACTGACAGAATATCTCCGCCTGTATTGATAGAAGCTCTAGTCCCAATAGCAAGACGCATCCGCCGTTAAAAAAACCCCTTCCTACCCTCTATAGGCTGTTACAATGCTGAGAAAAGAATAAAGCAATACTAGGAAAAAAAATTTCTCCCCCCCCTCCTTTTTCTTTTTCTTTAAAAAAAAGAAGCAGTCTCAAGCTATCCATGATTATATCGATTATTAGCGTTCGTGAATGCTACTTGCTTTGGGCACTTTTCTTTTGCTAGATCTTTGTGTGTATGAGTGTATGATACTGGGGTGTATTTCGCTTCCAGTAATGCAAGCCCTCTGCCAGCTATCACCACCTCTTCTTTCGGAAGTGGACCCCACTTGGCGGGGTCACCAAAAGGTTCTCATACGTTATCACTCGAACTTCCTAATCCAGTCTAGTCTACATATAATTCTGACACCTTGTAACGGAGGTGGACACGGCTTTTGTGGGCCCCTAGTACACATGCGCGGAAACTAAGTTGCGGTATGATACAATGTAGCCTTGACTTGTGTCATATTCCCCCGAGAACCACCAAAATATAATCTGCCGGCAGTTGTTCATAGAAAGGGGAATGCATTGGAACAAACTAGGGACTCCAACATCCGTGTACCATATTAAGGAGAAGGATTGTAACATATATCATTCTATTAGCGGCAAGGCATTGAGTTACTTTATAAATTGCCAAGTAGGTAATCTACGTCACATTCTGTCACTCGAATTTCCAGTCCAGGACAACCCTGTGATGTATCACAGCATGTCACTCGAGTTGTTGTTCTAAGGCGTCAGGCATGCCAGGACATCCCCGACCGGAAAATTCCGTGGGGCGAAAACTCCTGCCAAACAGACCATAAGCGAACAAACCTAGAATTCCCCCCACCGGTAACAGCACTGCACCCCACACGATATTGCTAATCTCTTTTCCACGCTTTCTTCTACCGTACTCGAGCCTTGTTCTTTTACCCACCCCCGCACAGGCATCTGAACAGACAATACATGTCCGTGTCCCTGCGTATCCCAATACCAATATTCGAGCACTCTCCCCAGTCCCGGGGAGGGGTATGCGGTAAAGGAAACGCCAAAAACATGCCAAGACATTCTAGGAGTGCTGATCACGGCCCTACTCGCTTGAGCCGAGCGGTTCCCTTGTTTCTAACCCCTGCGTAATATTCCGACTTTTTTTTTTCTTTTTTTCCGCCGCCCAATCATTGGCACGTATGATAGGACGTTATAAAGTACTAGGACAAAAGGGATCGTCCGATGCCTTTTTACACCAAAACTGCCCGTTTTCACCACCCTCTCTCATTGTGCAATGTCTATTTTTGGTGTAAAACCGTGTGTCGGACGAACCCTTTTGTCACCATACTGTACCAATACTGTACGAGTATAGCACCGGTGGGTGCATGACAAGCCCGGGTAACTTGTGACCGCTGTACCTGGCACAGTACTCGTACAGTACAGTACAGTACCCCGCCGGTGTAGAATCGGGAAAACCTTTTCGATAGGGAAGTTCGGTCCTTGCCATTAAACCCATTTTTTTCGCTTGGGGGATCTTTTCGATACCATTCGTTCCCGTGCATACGTGCATATGGTACCTTTTAGATACCATCCGAAAATTTTCGGATGGGAAGTGGCGGAGCACCCACAGACTGTCGGCGGTCTCTTTCTTCCCTGAATAGCCCGAATAAATTTAGATTTGGGAAAGGTCGCTGGAAATCGGCAATTGCACGGAGCCTGTAGGTATCGTGCTTTTCGGATTTTTTTTTTGCTTCCAGCTTTTGGAAGTGGGTTGGGTCCTGGGGTGAAGGTTTTGGCGGTTCCTTGGGAACTCTTGGCATAAGTTATCTCCACCTAAAGGCACGTCCTTTGAGCGGGGTAGGACGAATGGGAGGATATCTTTTCTGATTGTAAAAAAATTGGGAATCCAACAGTTCCTTACATTTGTCTTTCCTTTTTCGGGTTATTTTGAAATTTTTCTTCACCATTTCAGAAAGTGCCAAAGGCGAGGAAGTACTTTGCAAGGGTTTCACATTCTCGGTGGTATGTTTCCCATCTGTATGGTTGGTGCTCGAGTGATTGCGTGTGTCGTCTGGACATTTGAAGCGCGGGGTGGCAAAGCAGGGATCTGATGGATAGGGAGTTGAGGTGGTCTGGAAGGCTCAACCGTCTGCCGCATAACCTGTACCTACCCATAGACGTCTTGGGTGGGTTACATTGCATTATGTGGCATACAATGTGATGGTGGTGGTGATGCCGAGTGCTTGAGTAGAGTGTGAGTAGAAGTGGGGCGGGCTCCAGTTTTACTGGCCAAATTTATCCGTGTGTAACCATACGAGGAGCCAATCTTGGTTCAATCTTCCAAGGCGGAAAAAGGTCGGGCGGGCTCTTGGCACAACGGCTTCAAGGTTCAACTCTTTGACTGGCTGATTATGCCGAGAGCCAATCAGAGCAGGTTCGCCCCGCTTGCCCTTAACCCCCTGTACAGTACCTGTAAGAGGCCGATAACAGTGGACCAAGGGGTGTAAATGTGAATTGGAAGTATCATATCGTAAGAAGACTTGGGGTCACGGTTTGTTCCGGCTTTGCGAGGTTTTTTCACTTTCACGCGTCCCACTTGACGTCCCTTTCTCTCTCGACATACTACAAGTTCTTGGGCCTCCGATCCCATATTTGCGGTTTGTTATCCTCTCCTCACTAACCTTGCATGACAGGCGTATTGGTCTTTCCGATTACTTTACGCATACACCCAAGCTGCCAAATATCCATCCCTCTCCTCCTCACTCCCCCCAGCTGCTACTCGTCCCCCAGGAGAAGTATCCGCATCCAAAAACGCCTGCGGCGATTTGGGAGTTTGTACAGGCGCTCAGATAAGGACGGATCTTCTACCGTTTATTTTGCGAGCCCCCGCTTCCGGGTGCCCCTCGCGTGGAACGGGTTTCCGCTCGCGCCCCGCTTGTAGCATGGACCCCCCCCTCGCTTTACCCCCCCCCTCTTCCCAGCTCCTACCACCACTCCCCGATTGTCACAACCGTTCTCCCGCTAATACCACCCCGGCAGCCATAACTGGAATCCCTTGGCCGGCTTACCTCCATACGCCCCACTACACGGCCGACAAGTGCAGAAAGTTGGTCATGTGTCATCACTCGTAGGCGAGAGTTTGTGGAGATTTGTGCCTTGAGGAGGGTGGTAGATTATAGGTTGGGTTTGGAGGGTGGGAGGGATGGTGTGTTGTGGGTTGATTCCGTGCGGTGGGGTAGGGGAGGGAGTTCGCCGGGGTTTTTGCCGCGGTGTGAGTACGGTAATAAGAGGGGGCAGGTTGGTGAGGGTTTTGGTTACTCAATCGCTGGCCAGGTTGGGTCGGGGGGTGCCTTGGGACGGGGGGTAACTAATCTGAGCGTTACCCCAAGGCTAGTTCCTCCCATAGAATGTGATTGCAACCATAGATATATCATATGATAGTAGCTTTGTCGGTTGCGAGTGAGTGGGCTGATTGATTGGTCCGATCCCCCAAGAGAGACAACTCTCCCAGACGGCGTCGGATCTGCGGGATAATTCACTTCAGCTTGCTACGATAAAAACCCGGGAAATATCAGTATGTGAGCAGCTGCTCCCCCCTCCAAATCTGGTAAAACCCACGTCCGGTAGGCAACAATCTGCCACCTCGGATCATTAACTGTCACTCGTTTTCTGTCTCTTAGTCCGCTCGTCTCGAAACAGGCGAATGGTGCTGAGTAAGGTCTAAGAATGGAAAATAGGACTTGTATGGTTCCGGCCGTCTATGCGCAACACCTCGGTGGAGGCGACGGAAGACACCTCGGTGCACATTGCCCTACCGATATAACCCTAATTATATTTTAAAATTATGTAAATCGTATTCTATCACCACATATTAGAGTTCGTACATATCATTCAATATATTTTATAATCCAACTCTTCTTACTCATTACGCTTACAGTACACAAAACTATTCCCATCAGTTCTTCAATGGCTTCCAATCAAACTGAGATAAGTACAATGAAATTCAAACTGCGCGGAGGCCTATGGTTCTGAAAGCTATAAGAAACTGGTTTCTAAGAAGTACAAATCTCATGGAAGATCAGATGGAGCCCAATATTTCGGGCACATAATAACTTTCTTTTTATTTGTTCAACTTTCAATATTTATCTAGTAGATTATATCATATTCATATGTGTTATAATCAACATAGCAATATTAAAATAACTGTAATACTAGTTGAGGTTAAATACGGTTAGGGCTATATTGATAGGGTAATGTGTGCCGAGGCGTCCCCCGTTGCATCCACCGAGGTGTTGTGGATAGACAGACGAAACCATATACGTGAGAGGGGGTCAAACCGGTAGATTTCATGTCGGGAGAGGGTGTTTGGCCGTTGGTGAAAGAAGGGTGGGAGAAGAAGAGGTTGTGAGTTCCGGATGTGCTTAAACAGGATGTGGTGATGGTTTGTTGGTGGCGGAGGGTTGCTTTCGTGGGATTTTGGATGGGTAGGCTGTAGGTGCGAGTGTACAGGCACGAGGGTCACAAGGGGCTTTCACAGAATCTACCTTTGGTTCTAAGTGACGCTTGGTGTAGCGGAGCTAAATAGTAAAGATACACGTACCGTAGAATACCATCTCCCAAATCCCACCTAGCGTGGAACGGCGGCACTAGATGTATTTGTCTATTTTCCTACGATTTCTTGGAGGAGAAGGGCTGTCCAGAGGTCTTCAGGAGCCAAATATTCCAAATCGGATCTGTGCCCAGGGGATAAAGACCATTGACCATTTTCACGCTAGAAATTCGGGACACTGCCCCTCCAAGCTCACCGATCCTCGCTCTCATTCCCATTGGAAATCTCAGTCTCCTCTCTCGACCTTACTATTCGGCCCCTCCCCTCGCGCCTGTAGAGTCTAAGCTTATTTTTCAAGGGTTTCCTTCTCCTGCTCCGCCGGATCTACGTGGTTTTCCGGCTTCATGTACTCATGCCCCCGGATTTGACCTCACCTCTGGACCTCTTGGCCTGGTCCTTGTTGATCTTAGACTTCGTTTTCAGGTTGATTTAACTACTTTGAGGCTCCATCAACCGCTCTCCAAGTGGGATTTTAGCGATCCATCAGACTTGGTGGTTGGGTAGCATGTTGGTGTTCTCGGTTAACTTTGTAGGTGTAATTTATAATTGGGGTAATGCCTCTTTTTATCTGTAGGAGGGGGTGGAGGGTATGTGGAGGTTATTGCGAGAGGTGAATTGAAGATGTAGGGAAGCGGTTGGGGAGGGAGCGTGGGGCGTGTAATAGTAGTGCAGGGATATTCGTTGACAACAAGTGTCCTTCCTGGTCAGGAGTAGCACCTAACTGACCAGGGAGAATTGACGAGCACTATTCCGAAGACGGGGGAAACTACCCGACTGCTGTGTAATGTGAAGGAAAATGGAACTGGTTGGTTTTTGAAAAGAAGTAAGATTGCTAAAAGTTACTTGTATGTCTATGACATTAATTGCTAAGGGTCGGTGTCAAGAAAACCCCATACAAGACATGGGATAACCATTAGAACTCTTGTAAATAAGGTATGATAATTACCTCACTCTATAGCGCTCACGCCTGGGGCAAATCTCACCTGCTGAGCCGTTCCTATGCGCTATTGGATACCCTCCCGCCTAGTACTTGTCACATTCGACACCCTCACCTCGAATTTTGCCACCAACTTACATCTACGCACTCCATATTTCGGGCCTCCCTGAAAGGATTGAGAAACACTCACTCCTCTCTCCTCCCCACCCTCGTCTTACTGCGCCACTACCTATCGTATAAAACACTACGATCCTCTATTGCAATGCGCTGGAATTTCGACATTGCAGCACGACACTCATTCCTACTAAGAATCTAGGGAATGTCTCGGGCTTTCCACCACCGGATAAGCCACCCAGCCTCACCATCGCTTTTTGCGTGCCGCTTCTTACAACAAACTTTGAAGTTATCAATCTTCGTATATCTCGCGGTGCATTCGCAGCTCCTCTCTGGGCAAGCAAGTCCTCTGATGGCACGATGCTTACTGGATATCTGTGCATGTCGCTTTAGATCCGCCAGGCAGCTAAACCCTGTCCCACAGATAAGGGATATGTGGGGGCCAGCCTTGGGTAACTGGCTACGGTATCTTGATTTCTATCGACACGCGTGGGTTAGTAGGGAGCTAGAAGAAGAGAAGGCGAAAAATTAGCGGTTCTGGGGTTATGGTAAAACCTCTGGCTTTGAAGGCCATTGGCTGGTAGTTGTTTTCGTCTAAGAGAAGGTGGTGGATAATTGGGGTTATGGACGAAGTAGCCGCGATTTTTGTCGGTGGCGTATCCAGCGGCTTGGGCGGGCGGGTCGCTTTGGCGGTTTAATGAAGCGGAACTAGACACAGCAGTGATCGATTTGGCCGGAGTGTCTGCTCGCGGCATATTGGTCGGGCATATTGGGGACTAGTATTCCGAGGTGCTATCAGATCAAAAGGTTAGTAGACATTTAGTTCCTTATTATGAGCCGGGTGTTTGGGGAGAGGCGGAAGATAGGAGCTTATATGCTTATCTTTCGCTTTGGCTAGGTTCGGAGCTAATATTGTTCTAGCGCATCGTGCTGGATTCGGAGTTGCCGGTACTGCTGCTAGTATGTAGGTCTGGGGTGCCAGGCGAGTTGCCATCGTCAGGGGGGATAGTTGGCCCCGGCCCTGGGCTGCTTTCGCTGGGATTGTGGTGCGGTTTCCACCACTCTCATGACTTAAGTGCACATTCGCCCCCCCTTCGGGAAAGCTAAGCTGGTTGTGTTTAGGTGGGGACATTTTCTGTGTTTCACAACTCATAACGCCAACGGGGGGTGGTTCTAGAGTGGAGGCGGTTGGCGGAATTTCTCAGTGGTGGTAAGGGGTTTTATCATAGATTCTCAGCCCCATGGACAAACGTGTACAGCAAACTTATTCCTGCGGGTTGAAGAGCTCGTTCAATCGGTGGGGGAAAGCATAATGTATGACTTGAACTGATCTAGTAAAGAAAGCAAGAACCTACCTGCCACCTAGGCCACTGAAGCCCGGTGCAGTACAGGAGCCCCCAAGTCCCTGTATAGTGCGGTCAACCGAAATCTTTCCTCCCCGAGTTCTTGAAAGATCCGGTCATACAGAACTATTAGCGTTTGGGAGGGGTCTTTGGGGTGATTTCTCTGGTAATTGTGTAAAGAGCCCCTTTTTAAAGCCTCTAATGACTCGTATTTTGACAATATTTGTATTTGGACTTGCACAATCATAGTGTTGGTAGACGAGATAAACATGATATAATTTAAGACTTTAAAGATAATTCCAACCTTAGGCACTCTAGTTAACATGAGGGAAAATCCGCCCCTTTAGAGGCCGTTATGGTTACACGAGCAGCGCCCCATACGGAGGAAATATCGGGAAGATACTGGACTACACCAACACAAAACAAGGTCACATGAGTGTCATATGGCTAGCACACCTGCATAACCGATGGTAATGGGAAATAGTATTATCCTAACATAATACTATATTTGTTTTATTTTATTATGTTAGATTATTGGTGGGTTCGAGGCCACTGACCAGAATCATGTTGCAGTGGGCAATGGTAAAGGTGGGCAACATGTTCATTTCCCACTCCAACCGCAGCGACTTCCTGCATGGCCTTGGGTGGGGACAGGAACCAGTTCTAATTCATCATATAAACAATCCCCTCAGAACAAATTGCATTATCTCTTAGGGAGAGATGGAATAATGAAATTCATTGCTAGAAAACTTTTCCAGTACCCTTTGCTAAGTAGAAACTCGAACAACAGAGCCGTGTGCTATGTCGTTGGAGTTGCTGCCTCTGGTAAAGTCTGGTTTTTTGTTTTTTTATGTCTCTCCGCTAGTGTTTTTCGTCCTTTTCCAAATTAGGAAATTCTCAACTACAAGCATGATACATAGCACACGGTTCTATTAGCGGCCATCAAACCTCGGGTGGGTTCAGGAAGGAAATTTGGAATCAAAGCTGATTGGTCCAAACCTCCGACGAGGAACTGATCAGAACTCATCCACCCCATCCAGCAAAAACACTTGATGGGGTGTGCACTTGTGCACTTAATACAAATAGTGTGGCCAGTATCGACGATTGCTACCAAAAATTGTTAGGGTGCACATTTTCTATACCCCCAGCCCCGGGGATACCGGTATTCCCAGTCAACTTAAAGGGTTGAGTATCATACTAGTTTACTGGAGTAACCGGGTAATCAGGAGCAACAGACAAGTTTGTTTCTGCCCTGGCCATGCTGAGCTGTCGTATTTTATGGTATTCTGAGCACAACACCTTATCAGGAGGACAAAGCTTTTCCCATCACAATTGCTCAAATAGGCTAGTGTTCAACATAATCAAGCTCGAAATTTCTCCACTACCAAGGGGATACATATGATCACAGTTCGAGGTTTTCGTTTTCAACTGGTCAGCCTGTCCAAAACATTTTTTTGACATCCCCTTACCTCCTTCGCTAACCATCCCTGCCATTGGCTTGGCAGCTGAGGACAACCCAAATTGTTCTGAGCCCATCCAATACCCATTCGAGGTTTGAGGACCCCTATTTTCTGCCTCTTTTTGGGGTATGATATGGTAGATAAGGAATTGACTTTCGCGTAAACCACTTCTCCTTTCGAGCCTAATATTTTCGCTAGCGGTTTTAAGAGATGTATCAGTTGTACATCTAGGTCTGGTTTATTCTTTGGAGGGATTTTTGTTTTTATTGCAGTGTTTTCTCACCTAGAAATTGGAGTACCGATACTGTTCTGGTGGCGGGCGTATGATGTGATCGCAATATCGGTAGGTCGTAGTTTCGGTACCGGGGTATTTTTTTGGCCAAGGAGGGTATTGGAAGGATGGACGTGCCGGAGGGCATGGGAATAGCTTTCCTGGTTTCGCTGCCAAAGCCTGCAGGGTTAGGTTCCGGATTTACCCCTCCCTCTTATTGGTCACCCCCCCAATTTTTGTTCTGCCACGGGCGGAGACTGTTTTCCAGTGCTTATGGCGGCCGCGCCGTTTTGCCCGATTGTACATCTTCTGCATGTCGTATGATAATGCGCACCGCGCAGGGGGTGCAGCGGTGGACGTGAAGCTCGATAATTCTCTGCTTGACCCAACATATGTCATCATGGATTCGCGTTGTGCGGTCGTATGTAGAAAACATAGAAGTTTGTGTTGTGAATACGTCTTCTACTCAGGAAAAACCTTTTTTTAATTTTATCTTCTATGATATGATATCATACTTCAAATAGCGGTGCCAACCCCGGGCGCGCGCACCACGAACCGAGAAGGTACTGCCTAAAGACCTGTGGGGCCGGGGTGGAACTACGCCCTCTAGCACTACAAGATGGCAAGGTGCTTATTAGGGAAGCAAAACATAGCAAATAAAATAAAGTTACAAGAAAAATGTACTGTGCATCCCGAGTGACACTTATGAAGTGGAAAGCCAAGGCGTGAAAGATGTTATGGCCGAAGAAGATAAAGGACGGTAGGGGAAGGCCGGGCATCGTAACTAATTGGTGGAGCTTACCGCTTCACGCAGAGCCCTTCGGCACGCAGTCCTTCCAGCCTTGGTCCATCGGCCGTACGGTGCTCCAGTGCCCCCCCCAAAAAAAACCCCCACTACGCCCATGGTTTGTCCAGTTCTTATTCCAAGGCCGACAAACTAGACCGTTGGGAGCACCGCCGACGACGTACAGATGTTTGAATAACTTGTATGAGCTTGGCGCTCACTCCACCGCGTAAACTAAAGATGCACTTATATTACCTGTGGGACGCAGATCAATGACTTGTCTCCCTAGGCTCCAATAATCGATGGGGGGATGAATATGAATGGCCTCTCCGCATAGCTTTCTCATCAATTTCCATTCAAGTTCCTCCCATTTGGCCCTTCGCTCTTGTTCCTCGTCCTTTGTCAGTCCCCATCATCCCCGTCCCCCTCCCCTCAGCCGTGTCCTTTAATCCCTAGTCCTGTGCATAATAACCTATCGCTCGCTGGCCCTTCAGACAGTCGGCGGTGTTCGGGGGTGCTGAACAAGGCATTATAACAAAAGCGCAACCGTGTCTACCTATGTGAGGGATAGAATGATGGGTTGCGTTCCGGGGCGGGGTGGGGGGAGCATTTGGCCGTTGGAGAAAGGGGGGACGGGAAAGGGAGGGGCTGCGACCCTGGGTAAGGCCTCGTGGTGGTGGGGGATGTACCAAAAATGGATTCAATAGGGGTGCGGCGGTGGGGTTGCGTGTGTGGCATCGTGAATGGGTAAGCTGTAAGTGCTAGTGTGTAGATACAAGGGTGTTTCATGGGTGTTTCATGGGGGCGTCTGGGAGCCCTCTTTAGTTCCGAGTGAGCCTCTATATAGTATGCTAGCTCGCAACGTTACACACACGATACTATCTCCCAAATCCAACCTAGAGTAGCACGGCGACACCCGATGTATTTGTCTGTCTATAATTGATCAGAGGGAAAAGCAGGCTATCTGGGCAGAAAAAGGTAAGAATGAAAGTACACGGAAGAGGTGATTGTAAGGCGAACCCGTACTCAGGGGATAACGTCCTCTTTCCGTCTTCGCACCGAAAAGGCGAGCCATAACCTCCTCAAGCTCACCAACCCTCTCCTTTCCGAGTTTGCAATCCCAGCCTCCCTTCGCACGGCTTTACTCTTCAGTCATCGCCTTGAGCCTGTAGATCCTGGGACTTTTTCCCAAGCTTTCCTTCCCCTCCCCTATAAGGTGTGCGTGGTCCCCCGGTTTCACGTATTCACGTCCCCCGAGCTTTAGCCACTCTTTAAACGCCTTGAGCTAGTTCTTGAGGAACTTAGATTTTATTTTCAGATTGATTTATTTGTTTTGAAGTTCTAGCAATGACGTCTGAAGTAGAACTTGAGTGGGTTTGTCAAACATGATGTCTGATGATGGAGCCTGATGGTGTTTTGAGTTAGCTGTGCCAGGTATGTTGCATAGATGGAGTGCCTCTTTTCATCAGTAAGGAAGGATGAGAGTTATTTGAGGGCTATTGTGAGGGGCGAATAAGGAAGACGGAGAGAAATAGTTGGAAATGTATATTTTTTTTTTGTTAAATCCGCGACTTTATTTGCAACCTAAGCTATAGGAAAAATCATGGCAAGTGCCCTGAGGCATGGCCTACAAAACCCAATAACAAAAGAAACTACAACACCCTCTATAACAAATATAATGGTAATACCACTATCAATCACTTCTCAATTGAAAACAATTCATTAGTTATGAAGCCAAATTGGCATTTCTTGTAAAAGGAAAATCTCCTATTAGTACAAGGAAATTTACTCTATTCTCTATCATATAAGATGCAAAGCCTTTTACCCACTTAAGGCTTACTTTTTTATTTTTCCAAAGTGCCAACCCTGATACTATGTTAAAAGTCCTTGGATCCTTTCCAGCTTTGGCTTGGGCCACAGCTGGGCATTGCCCTATATGCTGCATGGTTTTCCTACTACTACTACACTACCCACAGGTAGAGTCCCTATCCTAGTTAGACTAGTTTATCTATGCATTGAGGTAACTCTTGTTTGACCTCATTTGATGTATATGGCTAGTCTAGAATTTAGTCAAAGCTATAAAGTTCTAGCATTCCCAGTATGGTGGCTGAAATCCATAGTAAAGGGTATAATCCCACTCAGTCTATTTCCTATGTATTTCCTTCCAGACTTACTCCCTGACCTCATAATATATATCAGTATTCCTTGCTGTAACCTGTATAAGTTCTGATAGTTTGGTGGGTGGTAGAGTTGATGGGAAAATCTTTGAAGTAATTGCTACTATCTCATTCATTGATAGTCTGACTTGAGTGTTAGTGGTTAACATGGAGCTCTACATCTTAGATCTCATTCTGCCTTTATTATGATCAAAAGCCTATCATCTACCTATTATTATTCTAAAGTCTCTTCCAAGAAGAAGCTGTAGTAGCATTGTTAGAGTTCGTTACGGGGCCTCCGGGGCCCCGAAAAACA
>PYWC01000027.1:500949-549902 GCA_003182015.1 Tuber magnatum | reverse complement strand
TCAGGCTTAACGATATTAAGTTTTACCATCTACTTTACTCTTACATCTGTGTGAACTTTTGGCGATAAGTTTGAAGTTGTTTGGTGCGGTCGCAACCTTGGGATCCATCTTCCTAGGGGTGCCCCCGTTACAGGTTGGAAGGTCCGGAATGGATGTTGCAGGACGACATGAGATTGTTGCGGGATAGCGATGACAATGAGGATGGGTCCTAAGTGGACTTTCAAGAGAATAGCGGAGTTACCGGCTATTAGGATTTCATTAGGTTGCTTTATTTGGTGCAATTGTTATTTTATTTTGGGAGTATAACCGGTACAGGTACTAGGTTGTTTTATGTTTGGTTTCACAGTATCGTTTGATACTTGTATTGTTTCGTGTGCTATCGTTTGATACACATATTGTTTTATGTTTAGTTTCATAGTATCTTTTGATACTTGTATTGTTTTTTGTGCTATTTTTTGATACACACCTTGTTTTGCAATATCGCTCATACTGGAGATAAGCGATATGCTGTATTTAAAGACCACTGATTCCCGCGATGGAAACAGCAGACTTCGACGGACAGTATTCTTAAAATATACTTGGTTGAATGGTTACTTCCTTGATCTCCTATTACACCCTGTTCGAAGGCTCCTCTAGCATGCAGCGCTCGCTTCATGTTGACCACGCAGCTATCGGCTCCTATCGTACTGCTACGTGACTAGGGCCTGGCCTGAACACGTTACAATTTATGCCCTTCCAGCATGTTCCACTTTTGGGATGTCCTGATTTTTTCTTATCCTTTCTGTTTATAAGTCCTCCTCTTGCGGAAGCCTTATCTTGTTGTTCTACCATAGGCATCTGTTCTCTTCCTGGTCTACCCTGTGGGCTACATTCGTCATTTGTTTTAGGACTCCCTTCCAGGCCCTCTTTATATTATTGAGTTCCTTGTCACTGGCCGTGCTTCTTCCTATTTATTCTTCCTGTCTTTCGCCATTGATCGTGGTTGTAGTCACTTCCGGTAGTGATTCGTCTCCACCGTCTTTATCTTCCTCTTTCGGGAAATACTTTCCCTTTGGAAGAGGTGTTCTTTGTCGTTGCGACCGTGTTTCTTCTTTGTCTGGGAAATATTCCATCCTCTGAGTCAATGCATCTGCCTTTCCTCCTTCTTTACCTGGTCGGTATTCAATTTGGAGATGTTATTGGCTTAATGTCTTGCGCCATCTGATCTGTTGTCCATTGAGTTCCCTGATCATGGTAAATGCTAGTAGGTTCTTGTGGTCTGTGATGACACAGATCACGTGTTGACTTCCTAGTGTGTACTTCCTCCAGTTCCCAATTGCTTGAACAATAGCTAACAGTTTCTTGTCTTATATATCATAGTTTTGCTCTACCTCTGACTGTGTTTTTGATCGAAAGGTGACCGGTGTCCATAATCCGTCTTCACCTTCTTGGGGGAGAATACTGGAGTATACCTATTTGGATGCATCCCTCTCAATCATGATGGGTAGTGAGGGGTCAAAATGCCATAGTATCGATAGTGTAGTAAGTTACTTTTTCATATCTTCGAATGCTTGTTGTTATTTCGCTCCCTATTCCCATTTGAATCCTTCTCTCGTCGTATCGTGGAGGGGCTTAACCGCTCTTCTAAATCCCCCGATAATGCTTGAGTAGAAGTTGCAGAGGTCCAGGAAGCTTTGCACTCCTTTCACACTCTTAGGTGCTTTGTAGTCGTCAATAGCTACTGTATTGACAGGATCGGCTGGTACTCCTTTAGGGTTGATGATAAATCCAGGTATTCAACTTTATCTGTATAGAAGTCACATTTCAAAGGCTTTTGTTTGACCTTGGCTGCTTGCAATACTTGCGGAATGTTCCGGATATCGTGGTAGTGTTGCCCCATATTGTCGGAATAGATGAGTGTATCATCCAGATAGAAGATACAACATATGTCCCGGTACTTGCTCTACTTGGAGTTGATCTCCTATTGGAATGTTGCTGGTGCATTGGATAATCCAAAGGGCATGACTAAATATTCAAATAGTCTGTATCGCGCTCTGAAAGCCATTTTCCACTCGCCCCCTTTGGCTCTTCTTATGTTGTGGTATGTATCTTTGATATCTCATTTGGTATAGTGTTTGGCCCATTCTACTTGGTCCAACACTTCCGCGATCAAAGGTAGAGGGTATTTGTCCTTTAGTGATCGTGCATTCACTCCCCGCAAGTCCACGCAGGGTCTCGGTTTGCCATCTTTCTTCTTAACGAATAGGATGAGTACCCCTGCCGAGCAGGACGATGGTCTGATCCATTGCCTTGCCAGGTTCTGTTGGAGCTATTCTCTCAGTGCCTTCAATTCCTCTTCCCTTAACGGGTAGAGCTTCATCAAAGCCACTGCCTTTCCTTCCTCTAGCTTGATCTGGTAACCTTCACTTTTATGTTTGGGAACATCCGTTCTTCTATTTTCTTGAACTACGTTGAGGTAGTCATGATATTCTTTCCGGATCAGTTGCCTCAGAGTTATTTTCTCCTTCTTGGCATCTTCTGTCATCACGAGTCGCATGCTAATCCTTGACCCTTGCACGCTCGTTGGTCCATCTTCTTCTACATCATATTGGAGGATTCTAGTATATTCCCCTCCCCGGTAGAGTTGACTGAAAGCCTTCGCTGATATGAAAGTTAAGCTTAGGGGTTTCTCTTCCATCATTTTGGTGGGAGTGTCATCTTTTGGGGTGCCTCGTCTGGTGCTTCTGAATCCTTCCTCACCTCTTTTCGTCCTGTCCAGGTATTAGACTTTGTGGAGCTGCCTGGTATCTATACTTTTGATAATCATCTGGGCTATGCGATCCCCTTTTTGGATCATATAGTCCTTGTCCTTCATGTTTATTAACAGGATTTGTACCTCGCCCCTATAGTCTTTGTCAATTGCTCCAGCACCGGTGGTAATTCCTTGTCAGGTGGCCATACCACTGTGTGCAGCAATTCTTGCATAGGTGCCATCGGGAAGCCCTACCGCAATTCCTATTGGTATCATCACTTGTCCTCGGGAGGGGACTATCGTGTCTTCTGTACTGTACAAGTCGTGACCTGTCGCCTTTGTGGATCCTCGCGTGGCTTCCTTGGCATTCTAGTGTACCGCTTGTACTCTGATGCCTTCTCGTGAGGGATCCTTTCTTCGTTCTTGGTATCCATATGAAGAATTTGTCTCCTCAGGTTTACTCTAGCTGCTTGTTCTTTGTGGATCATTTCGATCATTTGGGAAGTTTCCAGGCACAACTGTGTGCATAGTTTACCATTGAAGTTGATTGCGCCTTTTTCCTAATGGATGTTCAGACTGTGTCGTTTTAGCCAAGGGGTTCTTAGTATAGCCTTATGCTTCTACAAATGCGCTACTGGAAATATTACGGGCTTCGTGATATGACCCTATCCCTATTACGGCTTGTGCCATATGGGCTATTGGTCCTGCTTTGCTCTTCCTCCCGTTGACCACATATATATATCTTGGTTTCTTTATCTTCTTCAGGGGTAATCTGTGGCTTTTATCGAATCCGTGGTCAATAAAATCCTCCGTTGCTCCTGAATCAAGTATCATGTTCATCTCTGTGTCTTTGTCCATTGTGCATAGTTTTATCTTAGTCATAAGATGTTCGCTGTCATTATTGTCGCCGTTCCTATTGTTGATCCTTGCCTTATTGTTTTTCTTTGTTGATATGTGTATGATGCCAGTAGGTTTGCCACGTCTGTCGTCCCCCAGACCACCCGTCGCTGGGGACTTTATTTGCTTAAAGTCTCCCACCCATCCATCCTCTCTGTAGCGTCCATCTACTGTTCCTTCTTCCTGCTGTGTCCAGGTTCATTGGGTCTCTGGCAGGTGCTAGTCACGGCGAGTTTGTTGGTCGGTAGCCACCGCTCTTGTTATGCGGTGGGGTCCGCTGGCTTGTCCCTCCTGCCTTGTTTTGAGCATGTCTGACCCAGTTGATCTTGTCTTCTTTCTCGAAGGTCCACACCGCAAAGTTATCTGCCATCCGATAGGTCTGGTCCAAGTTCATCCAGGCTTCTTGCAGCCTCCTATTG
The DNA here is from genome assembly GCA_003182015.1 of Tuber magnatum. Classification (NCBI taxonomy): domain Eukaryota; kingdom Fungi; phylum Ascomycota; class Pezizomycetes; order Pezizales; family Tuberaceae; genus Tuber; species Tuber magnatum. The sequence goes on along the minus strand of PYWC01000027.1, from coordinate 545,855 downwards.
GTGCCACTCAACAGATGGCAGTACTCTGTGTCTGTGTCGTATTCCGCCTCCATGGCTATCATATGGAACATGTGCTAGGAATTGGAAAAGTTGTCTTTTCCTTGTCTCATTTTTTCCAGATTGAGTCTTGCCATTTCTTTGGCATTCCTGTCTCCAAACTCAGTGTGGAGAGTTTCCTTGAATTCTTCCCACGAAGCCTATAATCGGTCTCGTTTGCCCTCCACGTAGAGCATTATCCATTGCCCTGCACCTTCTCTTAAGAGGGACTCTGCAGAGTCTACGTGGATCGTATCTTTTCCTACCCTGTACCTCTTGACATTAAAGTATTGTTCCAATTGGCTCAGGAACTGTCTTAACGTTGCACTGTCTCTCTCAAAGAGGTCGCGTTCTCTTGCTTTTGGTCTTAATTCTGGGTGGGCATTGATCGCATGTAGGAATCTCGTCATTTGTTCTTCCATCCTCATCCGGGCCTGCGTGGTAGGCCCTGTCGTGAGTGCTGGTATTGCCACAGTGGCCATTCGTCTTGCTTGTCGTATTCCATCTAGGGAACCACCTGGGGGTGATGTCTGTTGGGCTGTAACCGGGCTTGTGGCTCTTGAGGGTTGGCTTGCTCTAGCGTCTAATGCATCTTGTACTTGTCTTAGGTCAAGGGTGTCGCCTGTGAGACCGATATCTCCTTCGTCAGCTCAGCCGAACTCTGTGTTCCTTGGAGTTGCCGTCTTATTCCCTTTAGGTGTCATAGACTACGCAAACAAATGTTACAGTTTTCCACCACTTGTTTTACTCACAACTGGTAATGATCGTCTTCTTCTTCTGAACTGCACTGCACTGTGTCTATGAGCTCCTCGACTCTTCTGGCCCGATCTTAGTATTTCCATATAAGAATCAGTTTCAGACCAGTGCCGAGAGTATCAGTCTTTATCCTGTTAACTGGATCCGGCTAGTGGATTGGTTCTTGACTATATGGTTGATCCACTTAGCGGAGAGGTTTGGAGTGTAAAGGTTTTTGTATTATAATGAGCGTAAAGCAGTAGATAGGAAATAACTGTAGATGATTGCGTAAAGAGCTAACCCATCTGTGAAAACCCGGCCTTTATATAGGCCTCTTCCTACAATCCTAACCCAGCCCTGATCCCTGAGTGAGGTCAGATATGCAACCATGCATAACATCATATGACTCAAACGAGTCATGTGCACAAAACACAAAACATCCCATGACCTCCAAACGACGTCATGTCCGTAAACTTAAATTAAATGCAATATAAATCAAAACATAAACGACCCACATGACCTCTAAATAAGGTTATGTGTGAAACCTGTTTCTTTCTTCAGTCACCTGGATAGTGCTCCTCTAGCCAGCTCATGACCATACTATACCCAATCAGCCCTGCTTAATCGGTCCACATACACAAAGCCTCCTGAAAAAAAAAGACCTCCTCACACCTGTGGACACAAAATGACCAATGTCAAGAAAGGGATGATTATTGCCTTTTTATACATACTTTGGAATATCACTCTTGTGACTCACATTATTAAATGACCATGGACTACAATTAAAACCTTCCTTGCCTGCGTATATAAAAGGCAATCTCTGGAAAACAATTGTTGCTCCAGTCGCCCTGTTCTTTTTAGCTGGCTACAGCATTGCACAACCATCGAGGCAGCCAAGTCTAATTGAAAATTGAGCCAAGCAGACTTCCAGGATAAATATGCACCTGGTATCTCACTTTGTACAGGTAACAAAAAAAAATCTGCCACTCTGTACTACACTGATTACAAGTACCTGTACTACCCTGAGTGATATGATATGCTTTCAGTTAACTAATATGTATAAATTAATAGTAGATAGAGTACTCAGAGAAGCTAATATCAAGATATGGCAAGTCAAATCTAGGCTCAGACTCAAACCTGAGCCTGTGGCTAAGAGATTCAAGTGGGCTAAAGTCCATAAGAATTGAACTGCAGAGGATTTTGAAACTGTCATTTGGAGTGATGAATGTAGTGCGGAAAAATCTAAAGATCCAAGGCAGCAATAGGTTTTTAGAGAACCTGGAGAGAAGTAGCTAACTGACTGTGTCCATTCAAAGCAGAAGCATAAGGGAATTTCTCTTATAGTTTGGGGGTGCTTTTGGGGTAAGAGAAAAGGTCTTTTAGTTCCTATTACTCAAAATATAAATAAGACCAGGTATATTAGACTCCTGAGAAGACATCTTTTTCCTGTCATTTATCACATGATTTCTTTTGGTATACAAGATATCCTGTTTCAGTAAGACAATGCTCCTGTTCACAAGGCTGTTAATATAATAGATTGGTTGTAGAGAAATTCTATTGAAGTTGTAGAATATCCCCTTTACTTACCTGCTTTGAATCCTATTGAGCCTGTAGAGGATGAGCTTGAAAAGTGTTTATACCAGCAGTATCCAAGAATTGGAGATACTCCAGGAGGAAAAGAAGCTGTCAAGAAGAGACTTGCAGAGGTATTATCTATTGTTTGGAAGACAATTCCTGAGGATTTTTTTGAAAAGTAGTGGAAATCAATGCCTGATAGACTAGCTGCAGTTTTGGAGATAAAGGAGGGTTATACAAGGTATTAGCTAGTATTTTTAACTTTAATTTCTATTTTTATTATTTAATTTATATGGAGGGTTGATTGTGAAGGAGTGATTGTGGATGATTTACTGTTACCACCTGTTGATTGTGGATGATTTTCCATTGCTCGTTCATGGCGATTGACAACCCCATAATCAAATGGTGCAATCATAATTAAACATGTCTCATATCACAAACACTTTTGATGAGAGGCTGTACTATTTTTTGATATACATAAGCATTTATGAAATCACTTATGATAGTTATAAAGGATAAGTTATATTTAAAGTCTGCTGATTTCCACAATCAAAACAGCAGACTTTGACTGACAGTATTTTCTAAATATACTTGATTGAATGGTTACTCTCTTGCTTTCTAACTACACCCTCTGGAAGCCTGCTTCAGTAAGTAGCACTTGCCTCTTGTTAATCATGAGGCCATCTGCTCCTATCATACTGCTATATGACTAGCATCCTGGTGCTAATATATTACAGTTGACCTTTGTGGTAGGCTTTCAGTTTGGTTTATGCAGTACATTTCTGTATCATATGCAGTCTCAATTAGTTCCTGATTTATAACTTGTTCTGCAATCCTCAAAAAGGGTTGCATTAATATGATAGTTCTGAAACTAGTACAATCTGAGTAGTCTTGTTTGTTTGGCTTTGACAGAATAATGCCAATTGATTCTTATAATATTAGTTGATGTAGTCCTTACTCTAATATACTTTCAATCAGTACTGAATTGATGTTGTCATTAATTCTGTTTATATTCTTCTATATCGTAGATGCAGCCTGGTCTGGCCCTAGAGCAGATTTATTACTGCACTTCTCAAGAGCACTTCCTGACTCCTAGGAGCTAACTTTATCATTACCTCATAACCTGTAAAGGTTTGGCAAGTTCTTCTCTATTGGCTCTTCATTTGTGGAAAGAAATGGTTGTATGATAATCTGTTCTGTATCTTCACATATAAGATTCTAGCCACCTGGTATCCAATTTGATATCTCTGTCTTTATGAGCTGGTGTACTGCCCATATATTATTTTTCTTAGCTGAGACTAGAAACTCATTCCGGTGCTTTGTCTTTACCACCATGATTGCCTTCCTGTACTCCTTTCTAGCTTTGTCTCTTGTTTCTACTTCTGTTCCCTTACACCCCACCTGCTGGGTAGTAGTAGTATGTACTCTTCTTAGTTTGATGATGTCTGGTATTTAGTATACCTTTATATAATGCCCAGCATACATGAGTTATAGTGGCCTAAACCTCTACTTATACAGGTGACCAAGGGGTCAACTGGTATGAACAAGCAGGCTAGTAATTACTTGCCAATAGGTACCCAATAGTAGATGTTCTCCTGTGAATTGCTAAGATCTTAGGTACTTAGGTACTTGAATACCTAGTATATAGATACATGCAATATCCACGTACTTAGAGATCTCAGGTAGAGGAGTCAACCTGCTAAGCCACGTAACTAGACAAAGGATACAAGTATCTAACTCTACTCAAGAAGTAGACAGGCTAACAGGATAAAGTTACCCTAGCATCCAGGTAGGATTAACCTATATTAGAAGCCTAGCTACCCTGTCATGGGACTTGGATTACCCTGTCTAGGACTCTGAGTTACACTACCTTACACTACAAAGTCTCTCTGGAACTGTGGGAAAAATGATTGGAAAGTTTGTTACAAGAAACTATATGTAGTTCCCAAATCAGGCATTCTCTGTAATACTATTAATTGAGCTATTAAGCTTTAAAAAAGCAGTAACTTGGAGGCATTATTTCTATCATACCCCTTGAGCTCCACCTTGAGGTCTGAATATCTTGGGCATCTGGTTGTGTAGTTGCATGCAAAGTAGTAAATAGTAACCTTTGTAGATACTCTCATAACACCAGATACACAGTGGCCATCAGTCCACCTATACACTGCTTGCAGGATATATGAGGGGGTATAGGTAAGAAGGTACAGTACCTTCTCCAGGTTGTTCACAGTAAAACAGATCAGAATTGACCATAACAATTCCTACCAGGTAGTGCCTTTCTTACATGGGTAACTATACCTTAGGCTCAAACATTTAAGACTTGACTTCTTCCTTCAAGTTAGATAGCTAAGCACCCAAGACCCTGACCTGGTGACTTGTTCATAAGAGTATATGCACAATATAGCCACATAGGAGAGGAGTAAGGTAGTAAAGTTATAGATAAGAAGATACAAAGATAATAGCAGGAAGAGCTCATCCTCCTGGGTCCTAGTAACCTCTTTTATACTTGCTCTTCACACCAACACTAACCCTGTGACTCACACGTATAAGTCACCTGCCATAGTCATGTACACTAAGCGTGTTAGATGTACGAAAGTTATCAGATCACATGACTCGCAGCTGTGAGTCCTTCAAATATATTAACCAATCATAATATACTAATAACTCACACCTGTGTGTCATGCAAGACCCCATAACCCCAACTGTGAGTTGTAGTGCCAAAACCTAACTAATATGTCTTACTGGTAAGCCTTACGCAGTCCTCCAAACATTCTGTTCTGAGTCTCCCATGATGTAACCAACCTTCCACCTGCATCACCACTTGTGACATTGACGGAGATAGCGGAAGCTAACTAAGGAGGTTCCTGGGGTAGTCCCAGGTGGTACTAGGAATAACTGGGAGAGTGTTACACCTATTAAGCCAAAAGGTGCCCCTATGCCATAACCTTTGTGGGATGAAGTATGAGGACACTAAAAGCATGATTCTTATTGTGACTGGGGTGGTTTTAGTTATAGTGGTTATGGGTGGTACCTATTGAATCACTACACTAGACACCCTGTCACAGAAGTCTCTGTAGGTCCTTGACTCCATAGAAGTAGGTAGAACACATAGACTGTAGAGGTCAACAGGGACTTGTATAGACAAAGTACCCATGGAAAGGTGTTTATAAATACTAGGCCCTCCTAGGTGACTTGATAGTTAGCTACTAGCAAAATACTCATACAAAGAAGTCTTTACTCCCTTGGCTGTAATTGAGATGTGCTGCAGAAACTAAACCATATATAAAGGTCACTGACTAGAGTGTATTGATACATATATACCCACAAGAATGTGAAGAGTCAAACAACCCTTAGTAGAGCAGGGTGTGCTTGAAGAGGCAGAGTAAACTGATAAGAAAGTTTCTCACATAAATTCTGACTACTTAAATCTATATGAGAACTCTTCTACTCCAACATAATCAACATTCTCTTGAGATCTTAATTGAGTGAAGCATTTGGCTTAACAATATTAAGTTTTATTATTTACTTTACTCTTACACTTGTGTATGAACCTTTGGTGATAAGTTGAAGTTGTTCACTATAGTTACAACCTTTAGGTCCATCTCTCTTGGGGTACCTCCATTATACTTTGACTATACTATTGATATTTTCATTAGTACCCAGCTCTTGACTAAGTGAATAAGTCTAGACAAATGCATCTGGAAATTCCCCTTAGGATCACTAGGTTCTAGTATTGGCTTATATTTATATTGTCCTTCCACATAAATCTTTAGGGCATCCTCAATTACTGTATTGCGTTTCTCTTTATCAATTTGCCACTTTATCTTTTCCCTATTTAGAGTCAGTCTTACTACTTCTATCTCCTAGAAATTCAGCTCAGTAAGGATTATAAGATAGTCACAACTCTTATATTAAAATAGGTCTCTCCAGCTAGACACCCTAGACAGTGAAGATATATTTGCAAGTATATATTCCAGGATAGTAGATTAGTATACAGTTGGATTATCGGGAAACATTATATCGACCTCTAGTGTATTAAGTATTGAGTACTGATTCATAGCCCCTGTACATATATACAGCTCTACTTGTGAGTATTCTGAGTGCAAGAGGCTGCACATCTGGTCTATGAGAATCGTGTATATATTTAGATTATCTACTATCCAGGTAGATATCCTACAGTTCTTAAGAATAAGATTGGCGGAGACTTTGTTAGCACCTTGATCTCCTCTATTGTAAATATTAACCAAATTAAACCAACGACTTTGACAGAAAAAAAATCCCTTCCAAGCTAAAATCTGTATAATTAAAATATCTTCTGCTGCAGGAATTGTTATAAAAGAAATACCTAATAAAATATACAAGGAAATATAAGTACAAATATGAACCTTCATACATGTAAAAGAAAAAACATATTTATATCCAGGAGCCTACAAGGAGTACCTATTATACAAAGTGGAGTCTTGGACATATACAAAAGAAACATCAAAGTTCTATACAATCTGAAATAATGAAATAAAATCTCATTACTCTTGTAACAATTATATTAAACTACATTCAAATACAATCCTTTCACAACTGCTTGTCCCCATTTCCTCTTCAGTATAGCACACTGGCCTAATTTTAGAGTTCTACTATACCAATATCAGTGTAATGACCTAGCATACATGTGTTATAACAACCTGAACCTACTCCTATACTGGTGACCACAGTCAACTAGTAGGCACAGGTAGGGAAGTTACTACTGACCTCAAAGGTACCATCTGGTCATGGTCCCCTGTGAACAAGTAAGATCCTAGGTACACAGGTACTTGGATATGCAGTATATGGGTATAGGCAATGCAAGTATACTTAGAAACCTTAGGTAGACAAGTTACCATACTGGGCAGGATAACCAGAAAAAGGATACAAGTGCCTAACTCCACTGCAGTAGTAGGCAGTGTAGTAGGGTAAAGTTACCCAGACATCCAGGTAGAATTACCCTACCTTGGGAGTCAGGTTACGCAGTCAAAAACCTTGAGTAATCCTACCTTGCAGCATGAAGTCTCCCAGGTACCTCGGAAAAATTGAACAGAATATTTGTCACTCCGAACTACATACGATCCCCAAACCCAGGATTTCCCGGGATGCTATTTGTTGAGCTAGACAGGTCCAAAAAGGCTGTAACTTGAAGATATTATTCCTGCCACTCCCATCTAGCTGTAACCGCTACAAGTACTAGGTTGATTTTAAGTTTGGTTCCAGGGTATCATTTGATAGTGGCATTGATTCGTGTGCTATTGGGTGATACAGACATTGTTTTATGTTTGGTTTCACAGTATTGTTAGATACTGGTATTGTTTCGTGTGCTCTCGGTTGATACACATATTGTTTTATGTTTGGCGTTACAGTATCGTTTGATACCAGTATCGTTTCGTGTGCTATTGGTTGATACATACAAGGTTTTGGAATATCGATCATACTGGAGATAAGCGACATGCTGTATTCAAAGACCACTGATTCCCGTAGTGGAAACAGCAGACTTGGACAGACGGTATTCTTAATATACTTGGTTGAATAGTTACTTCTTTGATCTCCTATTACACACAGCTCAAAGTCTCCCTTATCTAGCAGCGCTCGCTTCTTGTTGATCAAGAAGCCATCTGCTCCTATTGTACCGCTATGTGACTAGGGCCTGGCCCAAACACGTTACATTTTTTTAACTGCAGCCAGTGGTTAGAAACCTGCCTGGACCTGGTCTGATCAACCTACGAAGCGTCCAATAACGAAGCGAGCAGTAGGGAGTGGCAGAACCAAGCGAGGTTCGGCTCTGCCAATATGACACTATGGAGTCACTGAGACTCGGAGTGGAAAGCAGGTCCCACGAGAGGACCTTACCAAGAAAAGGCAACACAAGCAACTGAAAAGGCCAAAGAGTGACTTCTCAATTGACGAAGCAGAAAGACAACTAGCGTGAGACTTGGCCAAGCAGACCTTTAGCAAATCAACTGACGCATTAGCAAAGGCAGCAACCAGCATTCCTGGGCTATTTCCCCCCAGCCCCAGTAAAGGAAAGGTACCGGTGCAACCACCAAAGAAAGACAGCATACCTGTCAGGACACTGAAGAAGGAAAACAATGATCAAGAAACATCAGATCACCTGGTAGTAAAGGAACCACCAGAAGAATTCCCCAGTGACCCTTCAGAAAGCTTGTCGGACAACAGCTCAAGCAACAAAGAGTCTGAACACAATATGTCTGAAGGGAAATACGCCACGCCGCCTGGCCCAGAGGCCAGACATAAAATCAAACCTCCGCTGCCACCTTCGTTCTCGGGTGAGAAGGACTATTTGAAACCTGAAGTATTTAACCGCTGGGTAACAACCACTTCTCAATCCCTGGCCCTGCAGGGAGTGGAAAAAACCAAAGAAGGAAGTGGTGCGTACTTGGGAAGCTTCTGTACTGGTAAGGCAGAGGAAGCATACCACCAAGCGATGAACGACTATGAGAGTGGGGAAAGAATCCAAGGAATGATCCTGATAAAATACCTGAGAGAGAGATTCCAATCCTCGCGAAATACGCACGAACTATACAAAAGGTTCAAGGACATCTAGCAAGTAGTAAATAGCAAAACAGAAAGAATAACCTTGGTCGCAACGGATCTCTTAATGTATCATGGACGATTGCCTAACGGGACGGTATCTCAGTACACATTGCGACAAAGACTGCATGAAGCAATGCACCTCAGAGTGTGCCAGGAGGTAGAACCGAGGGAAGAAGAAGAAGACTTCTTTGCCAAGATAGGAAAACAGGCCGAACAAAAGGACGCTATCCTGTATGAAACAGGAGTTTACCGAACCCACAGAGCGCAGCAGAAGAACAGCAAAGAATCATCATTGTGGGACAGTGCAAAAAAGGATAAACCATAGTGCAAAGATTCGAAAGACAAGAAGGATTAGAAGCAGAAATGACGTGAGGAAGGTACATGTTTCGAATGCGGGAAAAAGGGACACTATGCAAAGGACTGCTATGCCGAAAAGGGAAAAGGAAAAACTGCTAAGCGGAAGGCTAGCATGAACCACATCAATAGAACTGAGTACGATACAGTGGAAATTAAGTCAGTAGGAATGGAAAGCATTCGAACCCAACCAGCACTAAGAACAGGGACCCGTGATGCACTAGAAGGAATGATCAACATAGAGGGCCATCCAGCAAAGGTACTCTTCAATACAGGAACGATCGGGTGTGACTTTATTAGCGCTACCTTTATCTTGACCCACGGTATACCAATGGAATCCCTACCCCAACCAACAACGGTGAAGATGGTGATGAAAGGTTCCCGTTCTTCCAGCCACAAGAGCTGTGGGCTCACCGTAGGAATCGGGAAAAGGAAATGGACGAATCAGGAAGTAATAGTTGGAAACTTGACAAAGTATGACGCCCTGACTGGAATGCCATTCCTAAAAAAAACACAATGCCCTTATCAGGTGTGGGGACACGGCAGTGGAGTTTCGCGATGACAAACTGTGAGTATTATGCAAACCAACAAGCGGCGAAATCCGAGCTGCAGTTACCGAAGTGACCTCAGCAATACTGCTGGAAGAATACAAGGATGTATCCCCAGACGCGGTCCCTGAAACAGTACCCCCTATGAGTAAAATTAGCCATCACATTTGGCTGAAAGATAGAACAAATCTAAAGAACCAACCAACATACTCAATCCTAGAAGCATATAAGGAGAAACTCATGAACTGGATAAACGAGAAATTACGAAGTGGAGTAATTGTGTGACAAGAGGTTCCCGGAGCGGCACCTATGTTCGTACAATCTAAGTGAGATGGAAGGATCCGCCCCCTGGTGGACCTAAAGCAAAGAAACGATAACATGATCATGGATAGTCCATCGATTCCCAACTAGCAGCAGACCCTTAACCGAATTGGATGAGCAAAATTCAGGAGCAAGATTGACCTAAGCGATGCATACTTCCAAACATGGGTGGACAAGGACAGTGCTAAGTTCAACTTATTCAAAACCCCATTCGGAGGATTTGTGAGCAAAGTAATGCTACAAGGAGACATGAATGGACCAGCAACATTTATACGAATAATGGAAGACCTCCTAAGCGAATTTTGACATCACTTTGTATAGGTATACATCAATGATATACTCATATTCTTGGATATACCAGAGGAGCATGAAAGGCACCTACGGCAGGTATATGATCGACTCAGAAAGGCAAAATTCTATGCAAGCAGAAGGAAGTCAGTACTATTTGCAAACAGGTTAGAAGTACTCGGATACATAGTGGATAGGGAAGGAATCCATGCATCCCCGCGGAAAATATCATGTATCATAAGTTGGGAAACGCCCCAGAACAAAAAGGCATTGCAACGGTTTGTGGGAATAGTGAACTATGTAGCCCTGTTCCTCCCACATCATGCGACTATGACAGCACCATTAACGGACTTAACGGGAAATGCCGAATTCGTATGGACAACAACCCATCAGACCGCAATCGAAATGGTAAAAAAACGAATTATCGATCATCAAGTCATGCAACCAATGGGTATCAGAAGCAAGGAACCAATTTAGCTAGTAATGGACGCCTTTGATTTGGGGATAGGGGCGTGGGTGGGACAAGGACCCACCTACAAGACGGCGTGACCAGCCGCATTACACAGTAGGAGATTCACAAGCGTACCGATGAATTATGGAACCACCAATAAAGAGGCCTTAGCAATAGTGGAAGCGCTTAACTGGTTCCACAATGTACTAATGGGAAATTCCTTTACAATAGTGACGGACCACCAACCCTTAGTACACCTGCGAACCACAAAGAAGCCCCGCAGAAAGCAAGTTAGATAGCTCAGTGCCTTAGGAAAGTACGACGCGAAAATAGTCTACACAAGAGGAGGTACGAACTATTTAGCGGATGCCCTTTCCCGGATATATGAGGGAGGATCAGACTTGGCTCCACTCTATATCCACGATCATACAAACGAAGCAAATGACATCTCGGATAACGAAGTCTACGAGCAAGAATCAAACATGATGGAACCTGAAGGGGATATCTCTCCTACCTCCCCTCCTTACTCATACAGTGAGTACCCTAACGAGGCTCCTGTACCCCGTGACAGCCCTTCCTCAAGGACTGCAGAAAATGATTGGGGCGACCAGTGTACCCTGCCAAAAACACCATCCGCAGAACTCCAGCACAGCACGTTACACTACTCGCACTGTTATGTGGATCATTGCCCATATCATCGGATTGAGATCAAATTCAAAAACAACCGCCCTAGACGAAAGAGCTACCCCACCCCTCACCCTTTTAGTGAAGGGCCAAGCCACCCAAGTACAGACATCGACTCGAGCCCTCCGGAGTCCCCCGAAATCAAGGACTGGGAATGGCAACAAGCGATCGCCGGAAGACCAGATAGTGCGGAGGAAGGACCACCCACCCTTGCCCAGCCAACGCCCGGGTCTTATAGTATCCCGGCACTGCTAAACCCGGAAGCCCCGGCTTTCCATATGCCACAACCAGATAGTCCGCCACCGGTTGAACAAGGGGAACTAATAGAGCACATTACCTATAAGACAATAGCGGGATTCCAGATGCCAGGACTGGATAGCCCACCACCTATTAGGTGAGCAGAACGACTAGAAAGTCTAGCAAATGAAACAATAGTTTCAGTTGTACCCTCAACAAGGAGTGATTATCGACGAGGAGTTTACGATGTCTTGGAAGACAACGAGGAGGAAGATCAACCTGGGACAACCGGAGGAAGTGAGGTAGAAGACGAATGCGACACCTTACGAACAGTCCATGAAATGATTGGAATGTTCCGAGCACACATGGTTGCAGCATACCGGAGAGAACCAATTTGGAAAAAAGTCCATGAGAATATAGACTCCACATGAGATTTGTCCTCCTACAGGATTGTAAACAGAATGCTGTACGCAAAAACCAGATACTGGGAAGACTGCCTGTATGTCCCAAAAGGCCCCGGATACAAAAATACGATGTTAAGGGAGTATGTCATTAGCGAAATCCACAACAAAGGCCACCCCAGTGTTGAATGAAACTTACGATACACTACCGAGTCCATATTTTGGCCTGAAATGCGAAAGGACTTCAGAGCGTATATGGCCCAATGCCACACATGCCAGATAAATAAGGAGCCTACAAAATAACAGGAAGGAAAGGCTCAGACAATTACCCTGCCGCCAGAAATCTTCAAACCAATAGCCATTGACTTTGCGGGACCCTTCCATAATTCATAGGGATACGACACAATTCTAGTTGCGATAGATAGATTTTAAGGGTTCACGTGGCTCATACCTACAACTAAGCAAGTAACGGCAATAGCAACATGGGAACTTCTACGCAACAAAATATTCACACCCCATGGCTATCCAACATCTCTAGTACACGATACTGACCCATGATTCTAGTCACATGTGTGGAGACAGGAGTGTCGCTTGCTAGGCATTGAGCATATTAAGGCAGCACCAGGCCATCATGAAACGAATAGACAAGTCGAAAGGAAAATTCGTGAATTAAAGACAGCTCTTCGAAACCTAGTCAATGCAAGACAAAACAATTGGTTTGATGCAATGCCAGAAACGGCAGCATGCCTAAATGCAGGATGGTCAGAAACCCTCAGTATGTCACCATGTAAAGCTATTTTCGGAAGAAACTACCCCCTACTGCTCCTACCGAATTTCAAGAACTTATCAGTACCGGCCACCAACGAATTGCTGAACAGACATCAAGCAATCCGGAACACGGCATTTAATGCTATCAAATTAGAGCGATTTAGGGGCACAAGAACGGCAGCAAAACGGCGCAGACACCATACACCGATAGGGAAAGGTAACCTGTTATTGGTTTACGGAAACCTTTTTACAACAGAATTAGGACAAAGCAAGAAACTGCAACCGCGCTAGTAAGGACCGTTCAAGATAATTGAATATGATGACCATACGCAAAGCTACGCAGTAGAAATACACAGCAGAATGTACAGAAAGTGGCAAGCAACATTCCACGCGTCTACAGTGAAACAATGCCTTCCTAACAACGATACCACCTTCCGCGGAAGAAGCCACGCAAAGCCGTCTGCAATAACGATAAACAAAAAACCAGAATGGGAGGTGGAGGTGATACGAGATCACAGGAAGCGCTATGACCGTGACCAATTTCTCGTGAAATGGGGTGGGATACCCGGAAACAGAAAACAGTTGGGAACCCCCTCGCAGGATTAGAAAATGCAATGGAACCAGTAAACCAATGGTGGGAGGACAACAAACCAGAGGACGAGCTACCTCATACAATAAACCATGTAACGGTGGCATGGAGCCCAACCCTACTAGAAATACACCACCTGCATCCAGACCCTACTGAAAAGATACAAGATGGATTTTGTTTGGCCCATTTTGAGAGCAATTTTGAAAGCAGTGGAGATGAAAATCGGGTTATGGAAGATGAAGCAGCATACCTAGCTTGGTGGGCCAAGGCGGAGTACTGGGAATAACAAGAGAAAGAAATACACTATCCAACAGCCTTACAATGTCAAACTTTGAGCAAGTGCCGTAGAGACTGCGCCATTAGCTAATGGGACTGTTGGTGAACCGTAATATTATCCCTAGACGATGCCTTACACACTAATTATTCATACATATTTGCAACAAATGCCTAGAAATAACAACCGAGTCAACGGGAAGGATGTGGGGTGAAACAGTGGCTGACATATTCCGCTTTGGAAGCGGATGTTACTTGAGCACAGAAAAATGTAAAATGTACATGGAGAGGGAAGAAACCGAAAATAAGTACCACTACCTTCCCCTGAACACCCAAGCGAGGCCAAAACTGAGACATAAAAACCACCCGCCAACCCTCAAAACTCCTGCGAAAAAAACACACTACCAGACCTCCAAAAAACCAAAAGAAAAACTTTTGACCCTCTTACCAACCTTTACCCTTCACGAGTAAATATCATTCTACGAAGAGATAAGCATCAATGGATGACATATCCTTGTTGATGAACTACTACGCAGTGGCACCATTCTACTAGAGACATACTGGAAAATAATGCACGTCAACTACTGTGGCGATTGCGAATGGATCCATATTGAGACGCAGGACTGGGAAGACTGGACAGTCCGAACCTACATCGATCTACCGCACTTCAAACAATCAGGTTGCTTTGTGTGCAAAGCACACTGCCAGGAGTGCTTGACAAGATGGTTGGAAGGGGCCAAATGGGTGTTGCAGGTTGACACGAGATGGTTGCAGGATAGCGATGACGATGAGGATGAGTCCTATGGGAACTTTTAGGAGAATAGCGGGTCCGCCAACTATTAGGATTTCATTAGGTTATTTTGCTTGGTGAAATTGTTTTTTCATTTTGGGAGTGTAACCGGTACAGGTACTAGGTTGATTTTATGTTTGGTTCTACAGCATCGTTTGATATTGGTATTGTTTCGTGTGCTATCGGTTGATACACATATTGTTTTATGTTTGGTTTCATAGTATCGTTTGATACTTGTAGTGTTTCGTGTGCTATCAGTTGATACACACAATGTTTTATGTTTGGTTTCATAGTATCGTTTGATACTTGTATTGTTTCGTATGCTATCGGTTAATACACACCTTGTTTTATGTTTAGTTTTACAGTATCGTTTGATACCAGTATCATTTCGTGTGCTATCGGTTCATACACACAAGTTTTTGGAATAACCCTCATACTGGAGATAAGCAATATGCTCTGTTTAAAGACACCTGATTCCCGCAGTGGAAACAGCAGACTTGGACAGACAGTATTCTTAATATACTTGGTTGAATGGTTACTTCTTTGATCTCCTATTACACTCCACTCAAAGTCTCCCTTAGCTACCAGCACTTGCTTCTTGTTGATCAAGAAGCCATCAGCTCCTATTGTACCGCTACATGACTAGGGCCTGGCCCGAACACGTTACACCAGCTCTTGCCTTCCAGTCCCAGACATCATAGGCAAATGGTAGTGTAGTTGAGCACAATCTAGCAAGAGAGCACTTTTGGAGATATGCTCATAATACTGTATACACTCTGGCTGGCTGCCCAACTATAAGCTGTTTGCAGGATATAGGAGGAGACATAGGTGAGTAGGTGAAGTACCTTCTGCAAGTCATTTAGAGTAAAATGGACAAGAGCTGATGGAGATAGCTGAAACTAACTGTCAGGGTCTCTGGAATATTCCTGCATAGTACTGGAGATAACTGGAAGAGGTTTACACCTGTTAAGCCTAAATATAGCCCTATGTCATATCTTCTATAAGAGTAGTTTAAGGATACTAAAAGCATGATTCTTATCATGACTAAGGTGGTTTCAGAGATGGTGGTTATAGGTAGCACCCATTGGATCACCATACCAGACACCCTACTATAGGAGTCTCTGTAGGCCTATAGCTTAGTAGAAATAAATAGAATGCATAGATCATAGGAGCCAATGGGGACCTGTATAGATGAACTGCATATAGGAATGTGTTCATATATGAGTTGGCTCTCTCTGGTTTCTTGATGGTTAGCCACTGCGAAGACCCTGATATGAAGAGGTTTTCACTCCAGTAGCCATAATTGAAACAGAGTGCAGAGCCTAAACTGTATAAGGAGATTGCCAACTAGAGTATGTCAACACATGCATACCAACAGGAATGCAGAAGAAGTGCCAAACAACTCTTAGTACAGGAGAGCATGCTTGAAGGGTTGGAGTAAACTGATGGTGGAGTTTCAGGTATAAACTCTGACTACTTTAATCTATAGGAGAACTCTCCTACTTCAATGCAATCAACATCCTCTCAAGCCCTTAATTGAGTACAGCGTTTGGCTTAAGAATATTAAGTTTTACCATTTACTTTACTCTTACAATTGTGTATAAACTTTCAGCAATAAGTTGGAAGTTGTTCATTACAGTAGCAAACTTCAGGTCCATCTCCCTTGGAGTGCCCCTATTATAATGAGCTAGGGATACTATCCACTGACTGTATTTCATCTTTCCCTCTCGCTTAACTTGGAATTTCAAGAGGCAGTCCTTATCTTTCACTGAGTAGGGTCTATTACAGGTATGGCAATAGGATGGAGTCATCAATCTGCAATTGGATATGATTCTCTTATAGCCATAACAGGAAGTTTAATGGCATTTGTGATCAGTCTTGGAGTAGTGCATTGAACAAACTAGACTGGTATCAAAGTTCTGTTTACAGCTAGCTCTAGAGTGACTAAACTTCTAACAACTGATATATGCTATTGTGGCAGTAGCCTGCCAAATAATATTTGCCTGCTTGTATTTTCTAAGATAAAGAATATTAAAAGTAATCTTTCTAACATCCCCTTCTGGAACTCAAACAATAATGAATATTGCCTCTCTCATTCCATTGTCAGTAGTATCAGCTTTAGGAAGATACACTAATGAGACTTAGATACTGTATGTAATCCTAAATGTCTATTTGATATCAATATTGACGTTCTTATTGTTATCTATAATAGCACCTAGTGGGACTCCATGTATTAGAACATCCACATTGATTGGTACATGCTAAAAGGTCAGGTAATAAGGCTTATCCTCTCCTACCATATCATTCAATACATCAGTTATTTTTCTCAACTACTTGATCTACTGCACTGAATCAGAGCCAGGTAGCGCTATCAGGATTATAGTTCTGTTTATCTTATTTGATAAGACTTAAAGGTTTGTAGATGCTTTGTACTCACATTATGCCTGAGTTGTTGCAATTGTCACAGAGGTCTGGACTTTCTCCTTCACTAGGTAAGACAGGGCCATGACTTTTGACCTGGCAGCAAAAGCTTTCTCCTTATTACATTTGTTGCTTTCAACCTTCTTGACTCTTCACCTTTTACCCTTTACAGTCTCAACTGCTATTCACTTGCTGAATTTGGAGGTTCTTTACTAGAGGGGGTCTTGGAGGTATAGAGCCTGCCTTGGTCTTTTCTCCTCTCTCTTTTCAGGGGCCTGTTTTCACAAACAGTAACTAAGTGAGGCTCTGGTACCTGGTGGGAATTGGTCAAGGTGTTGGAAGATTTCAAACTATAACTTATATTTGAGTCATAGGATTTTGTATAACTTACAGTTGTGAGTTATTGATATATTTTGATTGGTTGATGCAGTTGAGTGACTCACGGTTGTGAGTCAGATAATATTATAACTTTTACACATGGCTCTGATTATGAGTCATGGGTTTCACACAAGTAATGCAGATGGCACGTATAACCTTATTATTAGGATATTGGGTAACTAGCAGTTACGAGTTACAGGGTTAGAGTTGCTGGAAGAGTGAATAAAAAAAAGAGTCAAAGGGACCCAGAAGGATAAGCTCTTCACACTATTATCTTTGTATCTTCTGACTTCTAACTTTACTTTTCTACCTCCTCATCTAAGTGGTCATATTATAGGAATACCCCTATAAAGTGAGTTATATGATAGAAGTCTTGAGACCTTGACTATCAATATGATGAATAGGAGAACTTGGGCTTTCAAGATCAAGGCTAAAGTATTGTTGCTTGGGTCTTAAAGTGCTACCTAGTAGGAAACTTTATACCTATATATCTAGAGCAGGAGCAGCTGCTGTATTTCTATATATTCCTTTACCCTTTTCTTATACTAGGAGGAATGGTAAGCTCTGAGTAGGTCTCCTACTCTTCACTTTCTGTCTCTCCTGTTGATGTTGCTGTTACTTTTAAACCATCCTGATCACATTCTGTACCATCACTGACAAGGTTGTAACTTGTTTTGAAAGGCCTATAACCAGGACTTAGATTATAATTAGCCTATTAGACGAGTCCGCATTGTCTATATTGGTAATCATCTTTATCAGTGGGAAATCCTTTGCTGTACCATATGTTGAGAGGAATTTCATGGCTATTTTCATAATTTGTTGAGTGTCTAGGTCTGAAAACCCCTGTTTGATCTCCAAGGAATCCTGTGGGCCTCCTGGTGTAGTGGTAGTAGTCCTTGAAAATTCATCAGTTTCTATCGCATTACTATAGGAAGCCATGCTCCAGTGTCTGCTTGTTTGAGTATGGGTACTATGGCTTTTCCTACAATATTGTTGCAAGGTGTCATGGAAAGTATAAAAAAGTTTTTAAAGGGAAAATAGAGAGTAAGAAGCTTGAGAAATAGTTGGAAGGAAGTGTGTATCTTGTATTATAAGTGTAGAGATATTTGTTGGTAACAAGGTTTGATTTCTTGGTCAGGAGCAATACCTGACTAAGGGGGAATATTGGTAAGTACTAAAGGAAGGACAGGGGGAACCACTTGGTTATTGTATTGTGTGAAAGGGGGTGGGGTTGGTTGGCTTTTAAAAGGAAATGAGACTGTCATAAGTTTATAAGTCGTCTCATATGATTTGTGTATGATATTGTACGGCATGGATTTCTGAGAGCTGACGCCAAAAAAAAAAAAAGCATCCAGGACATAGGATAAACATCGCTAGAGCACTTGTAAACAAGGTGTGATCATTGCCTCACAATATAAGACTAATGGCTAGGGAAAACCTGGACTGCTGAGTAGTTGTCACGTGCTATAGGATTCCTCCCAGATAGTTGCAACCTCTGATAAAATACTTTGAAATCAGATTCTGTCACTAGCTTACATCATCGCCACTCATCATTTCAGACCTCCTGAACACAACTGCACAAACACTCACTTCCCCCTCTCCCCACCCTCTACCACTATCTGTCTCCGTCAAACACCGCCTTCCTCTGTTTTCATGCTCTCTCATTTCCACCCTGTAGCACGGCATTCACCCTACCCAGAGCCTAGGCTCGGCCTCGAGCTTTCCACTCTTGAATAAACTCATCCGTTTCATCGTCACTCTTTCCATGCTGCTTCTTATAATGGGCTTTGAAGTTATCGACCCTCGTGAATCTCGCCCTATATTTGCACCTGGTCTCCGGACAAACCGGCCCACCCGGCACACTGTGCTTTCTGGCTGTTTTCAAGTGCCGATCCAGGTCCGACTGGCGTTTGCATTTTATCCCGCAGGTATTGCAGGCATGAAGGCCTGGGATTGAGGAATTGGCTGCCTTGCCCGCTTTCCTACGGGGGCGCGCGGGCCGGCAGGGAGGGGGAAGGGGAGAAGGCGCGAGGTTGTTGGTGTTAAGGTTCAGGTAAAGCCGCCAGTTCTGAAAACCACTCGCCGGTTGTTGTTGTTCTAGTGTAACGGGATATCGTGGATAATTGGGATTAAAGTTGCAGTAGTTGCTCGTTTGGTTGGTAGCGCATTCGGTAGCTTGGGCGGGCGGGGCCCTTTGGATCTGGTGGGGGTAGTTTGAGGGACGGTTGGGTTGAAAGTGTGGTATAGGGTTAGCCCACAGTACCGAGTATGAACTCCTGGGAAGATGAGAGGGGTACATTTGGCAGTTTGCCCACCTGGGTTCCTGGGCAAGGCTGTTGCCATCGGTATTGCTCAAATTTGTAAAGCTGGTGTGGCTGGTCTCGAGGCGACTGCCCAGGTCAGCACCGCCAGTCTGTGGGGGTGGCTCGAGGCTACCGTGCGAGTCCAATTCGTCGAGAAGGACAATTATCCCCCGTTCTGGGCCACTATCCCCATAATCGTAGGCCACGAGATCTCCATTACTCTGATGACATGAGTAGAGATTGGCGCTCCCTTCGGGAAGGTTGTGCTGGTTATGATTAGGTCGAGACATTCCCCGTTCTTCGAAGCTTGCAATGGTAGGGAGGAAGGGTTCCAGAGTAGAAGTGGTTTAACGAATTCCTATGGTATGATAACAGCACAGGAGCGAGGGGTTTTATCACAAATTCTTGGGCTTGTGGAAGAGGGCCCGAAACCAGAAGAAAGGACTGAGAGGTCATTTAAGACAGGGGCCGCTTGGGAGAAAATCCTCGCCTGTACAGTACTGATGATGATTTACACGCTCAAATATCATCCATACCAAGACGCGTCTACAGTTGGTAACACCTTCTTGCTAACCTCTCCAGAGGTGTGTGGAAGGGTGAAAAATCGAGTCAACGGAATGACAGGGATTGTTTCCTTTTTCACTCCTTTCTTTTTTGGAGGAAGGCAACCCCGAGCGATGGATCGCTATTCCAATCCCTAACATTTGCGGGCATCACTCTCTTTATTCACTTGGGAGTACCGGTATCGAGTATGATTGTCGCCAGATTTTTTGTCCACATATATGCACGCAAACCAAGATAAGCTATTGCGCAATGAGCCCCAGATTTTGGCGTTTCCTCAACGAGGAGGGGCGAAACTTGATATGCTCGCTAGTGCTCCGGGAAGGGGGAATGTACCGTACTGGGACAGGCTGGGGGTGTCAGTGTCCGTGCACAATCACAAAAGGCGAGCCCAAGGGAAAAGAAACCACCTGTGAAAGGAAACAGGATAGACGACTCAGAACCGTCGCCTTTTCTGCTCTTGTGAGACTGCTTGAAGGGGGCCGAAAAAACCTTGTGTTGGCAAAGCAGGGATTGCGTCGGGGAATCCACAAGCCTCTTGAAGGGAGCATAGGGTTGTAGAAGTTGGAAGGCGGGACCAGTTGCGTTTCCGGCTTCCTTGTCATATCATATCATACTCCAGGCGGCCAAGTCGGGGATTTGGAAGGGCTTCTCATGCTGGCGGATAAATCCCTATACCGGTAGGACCGATCCGTGTTGAGCCCAATTTCATAATTCTTACCTTACGCTATCTTACAATTGGTGAGATACATGGTTAGCAATCGCTCCGGGTTCTTCGCATCCAAGTTACCAGGGCTCGGTTTTCTCCCCACATACCGGTGTGGAAGGGTTCTGAGTTTGTCTGTTTGTGGTCACGTTTAGTTATGATATAAGCCTATCCTTCCCTTCTCAGTTAGGCGTGAGTGGACACCACCACGCAACAGACCAATAGATACTAATAGATACTGTCTCCCGATTATCTTTGTTGGATCCTGCTTAATCGCCTTTTACCTCTATGTTATTGGCCCTGCCACACGGTCGTTGATCGGGCCTATTCACTAGCACATTAATCTACGATACCGTAGAATCTCAAATAATTGAACCTGGTGCTACAGGGTTGAAATAAGGTGAGTCAAGCTGATCATTCTGGATCAAATTGCATAATATCAGGTTTGAAAATTCTTGGCACTAATCTAATCATAGGAAAGATTTATCTCATCAACATCCTCCTCCTCAAGTTCCCTATCCTCATCCTCCCTCAACCCAATCCCCTGCCCTTCTCCTAAAACCCACAACCCCATCTTTAGAACCTCTGTTGTTAACCCTTTGACAGATATTTCATGGTCCTCGCTTCCATCAATTGGGAGTGAGAGACCAAGTACACGAAAAGACTTCTGAACAACCTCAACTCTCTCCAACAAAAACCTCTACCAAGCCTCCCCCATCACCCAGGTTGTCGCAACCCTTCCCCACTCAATTATACTACCCTGAAGTGATCCTCCAGAGGCAAGTATTTTCTCCTCCTCATCCTCAATTTCTGTTAATCGTATTCCTATCTCCTATTTGTAGTAATTTAACAAAAGGTATGTTTATAGTCGAATCGGGGCAAGCGGTTCTTGGTTACTTTTTTTACCTTTAAAATATCCTTAAATGGACGGTTTACAGAAACATCTAGGGGTTGCACAATCCCTGTACAGCTGGTAGGAATTACACTGACTGTAATATCATTTGCTTGTAGGGTATCGGGAACCTCTTCCGTTTTGCGTCCAGAAAAGAGGTAATTTATTAACAGTGTTGGCTGACAAGCAAGAACTGGTACGAGTTTCTCCTCCTGCCATTCAACCATATTGGTTGAATTGGCATATGCTATGGGATTGAATTTAACTCTAACACAGGGGTCATAGAGTTACTTTACGGAGAGTGGTTGGCAGCTGATGCCTTTTCCTCTGGAAAATATAATTGGACCCACCCACGGAACCCCATCGGCAAAGATCGTGAGTTGAATTGTCCCTTGCCTTTTGTCCCAACCAGATTTTGATAACTGAAGCCATATAGTCCTTCTACCAATTGCATTATAAGTCTGCCCCTCTAGGTCCTCCAAAGGCAGTGGAGTCTCATCCATGTTGCAGATATTCTGCATATGGTACCATCCAATGGCCACCAGAATAACTCTAAGCCCATGCTGGTCATCATGACATAGTTGGGAGTTCCAGCGATTGTATAACATCCAATTAAGTATTGCACCTCCAAAGTCTGCTGGCAGCTTACTTGCTATATTGGTAACAAAGCATAAACTAATCCAGTGCCAACTTAGGAAAGTGCGAAACCAGCCATGTGAGCATCAGAATTCATTTGGATCTATTGTTGGATAGTGCTTTGTGAAAAGTTCTTGGCTGACCTTTCGGAACCAGCCCTGCCTTAGAGGTCTTCCCAGTGCCCATCACTCCTGAAATAAGTCAAAAAGCTTCCACTCCATTGCGATCCATTTCTACCATTATCCTCCCCCCTCTGCATGCCACTGCCCTCTCCCCTGAGTAGCATTTTTCACCTCCTTCTCCTCCTTGCACCACTAAGAAAGGTTACTTTCTAGTAGTTTGAGAAAGCTCGCTATCTCAGCTCTTGTTGGTTCTCTGAGTTTTGCTGGACCGACCGGTATTGATGGCTGATACCAATATGATAGTACTCGGAGTCAACAGCTAACCATGTGTGATCTGTAGGGATTTGTAACTGGCTTTAGGCGAGTTGTGCTTCTTACAGCTTCGGAGAGAGCTTTGCGTTGGGGACCAGTTTTTTTTTATGGTAGCATAGAACTTAGTTGCTGGTAACTCAGGGAGATGGATTTGGACTTTGATTCATCTGGCTGTTTTCTGGTCTTGCTTCTGATATATATTCAACATTGAATTTGTACTTGCCTTGTCTATTTTTCTATGTATTCTTGACTTTTTCTTCATTTAATACTATATTATTGTAGTACTTTAGTGCTTATCGGTGACATTGGAGTCAGTGGTGAAGTTGATTTATTATTACTCACTTTTTTTGTTTTTTTCTTCCCAAAAATATTACTCATACTCTAATTTCCGTTCTTTCTGGTTTCATACCTTATTTCAACCCCTTAGCACCAGGTTCAATTATTTGAGATTCTATGGTATACGGGGTCACCAGAATACGGGGCACCCAGAGTACTGTACCACTGTCAGTTAATTTGCACAGGTGTCGGCGGCTGGGACGAGAACACCAATGAATCCCGGAAGTCAACCGAGACACTTCCACACCGGTACAGTACAGCATCCACAGCCTGCCCACTGACAGTGCCGTACTGTACCCAAAGGGATCTTGCCGATGTGCTTTTTCCCGCCTTCCCTGCGAGACCATCCCGAGCCTCGTTCGCTGCCCGGCCCCAGCACGGACATACGGTATGCATGGACGATATTCGAGCACCGGCACCGGTATACTGGAGTGTCGTGTACTGCGCATCCCTACTTGTCCCGCTCTTTTTTTCTGTTCTCTCCCCCGGCCTCTGGGTCAAGAAAGGAAAGAAGAAAAAATAGCCGGGAAAAACGCCGCGAGGTATTCTGGGGTTCTGATTGGAGCGCTTGCGCGCTCGAGCCCGACCGAAGGTTCACTCATTTTTAACCTCCGCTTTTCCTTCCCCCCCTTTTTCTTCCTCCTCAGAGCCTCCCGTTCTGTCCGATACTGGTACGGTACGCTTTTTCATCCCTCCCCCTCCTTCATAGTCAAATACTCGAGCGATTGGGATTTTACTCGTATGATACGGGTAGATGCACGGCAAGGCGCGAGTAGAAGATGTGGCGTGCCCGTACTCGTAGTGTCCGAGACACTGACAGATTAATAAGCGACTCTTGTTAATTACTAGCGGTAATTCCCAGGTTGGACACCAGAGCTATGATAATATTCGGCCCAAGTTGCACTCGTACCGGTATGATGGGAGTACGGCGGTACTCGTCCCCCGAAAGAAGTACCCGAAAACAGGGATTAAAGAAATATATGGTAAAATGTCTGTGCGTGTCTGAGCGCCCNTGTTGTTGCTATTTCAATCGTCTGGAAAATAGCGGTCGTCATGCTTGATGTTCCTATACTTTTTTTTTTTTTTTTTATTCAAATTATTGCGGATGTCTTCGCCAATATAAGCATAGTTACCTACCGGTAACCAGACAGCGCCCCAATAATTCTACCTCTCCCTCTACTCTTCACCACGGGCACCACCCGAAGGCCCCCCAAATGGGCCTAAAATCCGGTGACTCCCACTAACGTACAATTTAACTAGCCAACCAACACACTATTCTTCCCCAGTCCCTTGTCCCCCATCCTTTCTCCCACGC
This sequence comes from Tuber magnatum, assembly GCA_003182015.1. Lineage (NCBI taxonomy): Eukaryota > Fungi > Ascomycota > Pezizomycetes > Pezizales > Tuberaceae > Tuber > Tuber magnatum. Next base: position 521,244 of record PYWC01000027.1, on the reverse strand, counting down.
AATCCCCCACGTACAAACATACTCCTACTCCCCGTTCCGGTACCACTTCCCTCCTCTCCCTGTCTCCTCCCTCCTCTCGGTCCAGTTGGCGCCCCTACCGGTGCTCCACCACCCTTTAGCCACCAAGGCGACACAGGCTCATTCCCCTCATCCAAACTCTTCCCTCTCACCTTTCTCTTCTTTCTCCCCTCTACCGTCACCCACCCCACTCAAGGCCCAATCAGTGGTCTGCTCCCTATCCATCTATCCTTCACCTCCACCTCTGGTACTGCCGCCTCCCCCACTCCACCTTCAGCCACCGCCTCAGCCCTACCCATTGCCTCCATTGCCACACACTCCTCAGCCACCTCTTGTGCCTGTGCCACCTCACTAGCCACCTCCTCCTTTTCCTCCTCCTCCTCTCCTCTACCCCTCTCCTTCTCCTCTCTCTCCTCTGGTGCCTTCCTCCCTTCCTCCCTTCACCCTGCCTCCCCTGTATCCTTCTCGACAAGATAGCCACATGATACCTCGGTCGCGCAACTTCCTTCTCCAACAGAAAGTTCTTTTCCACTGACTGAGCCAGCAACAATGCCATCCGCACCATCTCATTCTTTGAAAAATTCTGTGTTCATTTCGCCATGACACAGTAAGGCTCGTATGGATAGATTAATAGCGTATTAATCCCCCTCGTAGGATGAATTCAGACGCTATAAGCCTGAATAAAGTAACTTGAAGCTATCGTGTAATGGAATCAAGGAGGATGATTGGTTGAATCGCTAAATGTGACGTGTCACAAGGCGTAGCAAGTTGGTTGTAATAAAGACCGTCCTGTTTTCGGGTACTTCTTTCGGGGGACGAGTATAACTGTAGCGTGATTTACCTGCGCCTTGTCAATGGTCAGCTCCCCAGACACTGTGCAGGGCTAGTGCAACTTGTCTCACCCCACCCACACAAAAATCGTGTGGATAACTGGTGGATGATGGAAGGACCGCACCGCCTGTCCAATCGAGAAAAAAATTTCAATGGAGGAGTCCGATCCCTGACGTTGGGTTCGTTTTCTTGGAGATTTCTTAGAAAAGCATTTTCAATACTATACCACCTTTTGGTTACCATCCCTGACCGTGACGTATCATCTAAAAGGCCAAAGGCTTCACATATCATGGCAACCAATATCGAAACACTCACAGACTGTCTGCTGTGGCCAACCCCCTTCTTCCTCAAATCTAAAGAAATTGGAGAAATCGGGAAACTGGTTCCAAGCCCCCAAATGCTTTTTCAATTTTTTTCGGCGGCTCTTAAGGACGAACCGAGTCCTAGGGTGAATTGCTTTAGCCATTTCCTTGGAATTCGTTGCACAACCCACCACCCACAACGCACCCCATTGAGCCGACCCAGACCAACATACAGAAACCTTTTCCGACAGTGAAAAAAATTAAAAAAGGGCCCCACAGTTGATAGGATTTGCCTTCTTTTTTTCCGCCCATCCATTCAATCCTCCTTCGCCAGCCTGTGCAGGGCCAAATGAGGGCGAGGCAATTCCTTGCAAAGGCTTCACTCTCCAATCCCAATCGGATAAGTCCCGACGCTACAATACCCGGCCCGTTGCCAAGTGCACTGTACCAAAGCGGTTGGCGTGTATCTATATTGTACTGGAGTTGTTTTCTTGGCATGTACGACTAAGACATCCAAGCCCAACAACAACCAATAGAATAAGTCACACTTCAAAAATGAAGAAAATAGTGAAAAAATGCAAAAGATAGATAATATATAGTAAAAGCATGAATTCTGTAATATAAATAAAGGAAATATTCAAAAGAAACTAGATAAATATACATAATGTAAAAAATCCAGATTAGGCAAAAAGGATTGGTAATCACCAAGGAGTTCTATACTTATGTAAGCAGTACTAAAGCTACAAAAACTATTGCACTCGTTCTATGAGTAAAAATACAAGCAAGAAGTGATTATAAGCATACACCTTTACAACTATACAGCCTAAAGTACTATTATACTATTTTTATTCCCTGCAGCATTTTATACTATATTACTTTCTATTGATCAAATTTAGTAAGTACATATTTTCCTATTGAATATGATTAAGAGGCATATACTGTATAACTAATGAGAGTATATAGTACAATGTCAAACCAACAATGCGGTAGGTGTAAACAATATAAAATCACAACAGAATATGATGGAAATAGCCATGGACAAATTTATAAAACCTGCAGGGAATGTTTAGTGAGTATTTTATTTCTTCAGATATTGTAAGAAGAATTATAATATATTTAAAGTTACTAATATGATATAGGCTAAGCGTCGAATGCAAAGAAGAAGAGAACCAATACAGTGACTACAGGAGATAAATATCAAAAGAGGAACAGAGTCAATTACAGAAGTATATGAAGTAAAGTCAGACTTAAAGATACATGACCTAATATTGAAAAGAGTATAAATCTAAATCCACGCATACTATCATTACCAATATGGAAACACATACAGGAAGCAATAGTACCACTTGCATTTACTACAGAGTGAAGAAGATGGAAAGTATTGAATTTGGAAAAGATGAATATCCTTTGTGATTTCTGTAATGCAAAGCATTGGTTCAATGAACGCACATCAGGAAGCACAACAACATAGTCCATTCTTGAACATTGTTGCAAAAAAGGTGCTGTTCAGCTATCTACTCTATTACCACAACTCAAACTACTACAATCATTGGTCAAAAGTCAAGACACTTGAAGTTGGACATTTCACAACGAGATCTGAGAATACAACTCTGCACTTTCATCCACCTCTGTTAAATATCAAGTAGATACATGTACAGCACACTGGGGGCCAGGTGTTCAATGCTTTCAGATTCATGGCTAGCTATATCATTTACAAGGACCACTAGAACCTGCACCTTATACAATACCTCAATTTGCACAATTATTTCTATACGATCCCCAATATGAAGCCAATATGCCATTTACATTATATCCAGGTTTAGACTTAAATCTTCTTCAACAATTAATACTTATGTTACATGGATGCAATCCATATATTAATATATATCAAACATTAAGAGAAAGATTAAATGTGGTAAGCAGTAATGCAAATAATAAAATAACTCAAACAGTATTAAACCTACAAGTGCAATTAATTGTTGAATCAGGTACTGATAAGTAAAGATGCAATCTGCGAACAAGTAATGAGATCGTCATGATTATTGGAGAGGAATATGGAGAGAGTGGATTTTATGATATAATATTATCATTAAGAGCTAATGAAAATAAATCTCAATTTTCTACAATTAATGGAAATCATGCTAGGTACATGCCTTTGTACTATGTGTTATTTTGTCCAAGAGACAAACTTGGTTATCATTGAGCACTGCAGTTGCAAGATAGTGCAGGACAGCTGCAACGTGTTCTGGCCAGGCCCTAGTCACGTAGGGGTACGATAGGAGCAGATGGCTTCTTGATCAACAAGAAGCGAGCGCTGCTTACTAAAGGAGTCTTTGAACGTGGTGTAATAGGAGATCAAAGAAGCAACCATTGAACCAAGTATATTAAGAATACTGTGTGTCGAAGTCTGCTGTTTCCACTGTGTGAATCAGCGGTCTTTAAATACAGCGTATCGCTTATCTCCAGTATGAGCGATATTGCAAAATGTTGTATGTATCAACTAATAGCACATGAAACAATGCAAGTATCAGCCTATACTGTAAAATCAACCATAAAACGATGTGTGTATCAACCGATAGCATACGAAACAATACAAGTATCAGATGATACTGTGAAACCAAACATAAAACAACCTAGTACCCGTACCGGTTACACTCCCAAAATAAAATAACAATTTCACCTAATAAAATGATCTAATGAAATCCTAATAGTGGGTAAATCCGCTATTCTCCTAAAAGTCCCTACAGGACCCATCCTTATCATCATCGCTATCCTGCTACAATCTCATGTCGTCCTGCAACATCTATTCCACCCCTTTCAACCATCTCTCCAAACACTCCTAGCAGGGTGCTTCGTGTGTAAAGCAACCTGATTCCTTGTAGTGTGGTAGGTCTGTGTAATTTCGGACTATTGGGTCCTACCAGTCCTCCGTTTTGATATCGATCCGTCCGCAATGGTCGTAGTAATCGATGTAAAATATTTTCCAGTATGCCTCTAGCGGAATAGTTCCACTGCGCAGTAGTTCGTCAACAATCATGTGTCGTCCCTTGATGCTTATTTCTTCATAGAATGACATTCCTTAATTTCGCGAACGGGTAAGGTTTGTAAGAGGGTAAAGGTATGTAAGAGGATAAAGGTTTTTTCTTCGGTTTGGAGGTCTGGTAGTGTTATTTTTCAGAGGAGTTTGAGCGATGGCGGGTGGTATTTATGTCTCGGTGCTAACCTTGCTTAGGTGTCGTTCTCGCATAGGTGTCGGTCTTGCTTAGGTGTCGGTCTTGCTTAGGTGTCCCGGGAAAGGTGGGTAGTACTTAATTTCGGTTTCTTTCATCTCCATGCCTGTCTCACACTTTTCTGTACTCCTGTAACATCCCCCTCCAAAGCGGAATATGTCATCCACTGTTTCACCCCATATCCGTCCTGTTCACTCGCTTGTTATGTCTAGGTATTTCTTGCAAATATGTATGAATGGTCGGTGTATAAGGTACCATCTAGGGATAATATCACGGTTCACCAACAGTCCCATTAGCTGGTGGGGCAGTGTCTAGGTAGTTTGCTCATAGTTTGACATTGTAAGGCTGTTGGATGGTATGTTTTCCTTGCTTTGTTATTCTCAGTACTCAGCCTAGGCCATCTGGGCTAGGTATGCTGCTTCATCTTCCATTACCCAATTCTTGACTTTGCTACTTTCGAAATTGCTTTCAAAATGGGCCGACCAAAATCCATCTTGTATCCTTTCATCTGTTTCTGGGTGGAGGTTTTGTAATTCTGGCAGGGTTGGGCTTCATGCCACCGGTACATGGTTTATTGTACGGGGTAGCTTGTCCTATGGTTTGTTATCCTCCCACCATTGGTTTACTAGTTCCATCGCATTTTCTAATCCTTCGAGGGGTTCCCAGCTGTTTTCTGTTTCCGGATATCCCGTCCATTTGACTAGAAACTGATTGCGGTCATAGCGCTTCCTCTGGTCTCGTATAACCTCCACTTCTCATTCTGGTTTTCATTTACAGGGATTGGACGCGGCTTTGCATGGCTTCTTCCGAGAAAGGTGGTATTGTTGTTAGGGAGGTATTGTTTTACACTAGGCGTATGGAATGTCACTTGCCGGTTTCTGTACATTCTGCGGTCCATTTCTACTGTGTAATTTTGCGTATAGTCATCATATTCAATTATCTTGAACGGTCCTCGCCAGCGGGGTTGCAGTTTCTTGCTTTGCCCTAATTCTGTTGCGAAAAGCCTTCGATAAACCAATAACAGGTTACGTTTCCCTATCGGTGTATGGTGTCTGCACCGTTTTGCGGGCGTTCTTGTGCTCCTAAATCAGGCCAATTTGATGGCATTAAGTGCCGTGTTACCCATTGCTTGGTGTCCATTCAACAATTCATCAGTGGCTGGTAGTTGGAGTTCTTGAAATTCGTTAGGGGAAGTAGCGGGTAGTTTTTCCCAAAAGTAGCTTTATATGGTGACATACTGGGAGTTTCTGACCATCCTGCATTTAGGTATGCTGCTGTCTCCGGTATGGCATCAAACCAATTGTTTTGTCTTGCATTGACTAGGTTTCGAAGAGCTGTCTTCAATTCTCGAATTTTCCTTTCGACTTCTCCATTTGTTTCATGATGGCGTGGGACCCCTTGATATGCTCAATGCCTAGCGATCAACACTGCTGTCTCCACACATGTGACTCAAATCGTGGGTCACTATCGCTTACCAGTGATGTTGGGTAGCCATGGGGTATAAATATTTCATTGTGTAGAAGTTTCCGGGTTGTCATTGCCGTTACTTGCTTTGTTTTAGATATGAGCCACGTGAATTCCGAAAACCTATCTATCGCAACTAGGATTGTGTCGTATCCCCATGAATTGTAGAAGGGCCCCACAAAGTCAACGGCTATTGATTTGAAAATTTCCAATAGTAGGACAATCGTCTGCCCCTTTCCTTGTGGCAACTTTGTGGGTTCTTTATTTATCTGGCATGTGTGGCATTGGGCCACATGCGCTCTGAAGTCCTTTCGCATTGCAGGCCAAAATAGGTACTCGTTAGTATACCGTAAGTTTAGTTCAGCACTGTGGTGGCCTTTGTTGTGGATTTCACTAATGACGTACTTCCTCAATATCGTATTTCCGTATGTGGGACCTTTTGGGATATACAGGCAGTCCTCCCCGTATCTGGTTTTTGCGTACAGCATTCCGTTTGCAACCTTGTAGGAGGACAAGTCTCCTGTGGAGTCCATGCTTTTACTGACTACTTTCTGAGTTGGTCCTCTCCAGTATGCTGTAACTATATCTGCTCGCAACGTTCTGATTCCTTCCTTGACTGTTTGTAAAGTATCGCATTCATCTTCTACCTCCCTTCCTCTGGTTGTCTCAGCTAGGTCTTCCTCCTCGCTGTCTTCTAAAACATCACAAGGTCCTCGCCGGTATTCACTCATCGTTGGGGGTATAACTGAAACTATCGTTTCATTTGTTAGACTTTCTAGTCATTCTGCTCACCTAATAGGTGGTGAGCTATCAGGTCCTGGCATTCGGAATCCCACTCTTGTCTCATAAGTAATGCCTTCTATCGGTTCCGCCTGTCCAACTGGTAGCAGACGATCTGGTTGTGGCATATGGAAAGTTGGGGCTTCCGGGTTTAGCAGTGCCGGGATTGCATAAGACCTAGGCCTTGGCTGGGCAAGGGTGGACGGTCCTTCTCCAGTACTCTTTGGTCTTCTGCCAATCATTTGTTGCCATTCCCAGTCATTAATTTCAGGGGACTCCAGAGGGCTTGAGTCGATGTCAGTACTTGGGGGGCTTAGTCCTTCACTAAGAGGGTGAGTGGTTGGGTTCCTCTACCATCTAGGGTGATTGATTGTGAATTTGATCACCATCTGATGATATGGGCGATGGTCCACGTAACAGTGTGAGTAGTGCAATGTGCTATGCTGGAGTTCTTCAGGTGGTGTGCTCCGCAAGGTACACTGGTCGCCCCACTCATTTCCTGCAGTAATTGAGTAGGGGCTTTCAGGGGGTATTGGGGCCTCGTTGGGGTACTCAGTGTATGAGTATGGAGGGGAGATGGAAGAGACATCCCCTTCGGGTTCCATCGTGTGGGACTCTTGCTTATAGACCGTGTTATCCGAGATGTCGTCTGCTTCCCTTGTATGGTCGTAGACATAGAGTGGGTTTAAGTCTGATCCTCCCTCGTATACCTGGGAAAGGGTATCAGCTAAATAGTTCGTACTTCCTGGTGTGTAGACTATCTTCGTGTCGTATTTTCCCCAGGCACTTAGCCATCTAACCTGCTTTCTGCTCAGGTTCTTTGCCGTTCGTAGATGTGTCAGGGGTTGGTGGTCTGTAACTATTGTAAATGAATTTCCCATTAGTATATTGTGGAACTAATTAAGCGCTTTTACTATTGCTAAGGCCTCTTTATCAGTGGTTCCATAATTCGTCTGAGCGTTGGTGAATTTCCTGCTCTGTAACGCAGCTGGTCAAGGCGTCTCGTAGGTGGGTCCTTGTCCTACCCATGCCCCTATTCCCAAGTCAGAGGCGTCCGTTACTAACTAAATTGGTTCCTTGCTTCTTATATCTATTGGTCGTATGACTTGGTGATCGATGATTCATTTTTTTATTATTTTGAATGCGGTCTGATGGGTAGTTGTCCGTACAAATTCGGCATTTCCCGTTAAGTCCATTAATGGTGCTGCCATGGTCGCATAGTATGCGAGGAACTGGGCTACATAGTTCACTATTCCTAGAAAGCGTTGTAATTCCTTCTTTTTTTCGGGCATTTCCCAACCTGCTATAGAGGATATTTTCTGAGGAGATTCATGTATCCCTTCATCATCCACTATGTGTCCTAGTACTTCTAGCCTGCCTGCGAACAGGACTGACTTCTTTGTCCTTGCATAGAATTTTGCCTTTCGGAGTCGATCACATACCTGGTGCATGTGTTTCTCGTGTTCTTCTGATGTATCTAAGAATATGCGAATATCATCAATGTATACCCATACAAAATGATGTAGAAATTCACTTAGGAGGTCTTCTATTATCTGCATAAAGGTTGCAGGTGCATTCAGGTCTCCTTGTAGCATTACTTTGCTGTCAAATCATCCAAAGGGGGTTTTAAATGGATTAAACTTAACACTGTCTTTGTCCACTCATGTTTGGAAGTATGCGTCACTTAGGTCAATCTTACTCCTGAATTTTGCTCGTCCTATTCAGTTAAGGATCTGCTATTGGCTTGGAATCGATGGACTATCCATGATGGTGTTGTTATTTTGGATTTTCACCTCTACCAGAGGGCGGATTCTTCTGTCTGACTTGGGTTGTGCAAATATAGGTACCGCTCCGGGAATTTCCTATCGCACGATAACTCCAGCCCGTAATTTCTCATTTATCCAGTTTAAGAGTTTCTCCTTCTATGCTTCTGGGATCGAGTATGTTGGTTGGTTTCGTAGGTCGGTTGGATCCTTTAGCCGAATGTGGTGGCTAATCTTATGCACAGGGGGTAGCGTTTCAGGGACCTTGTCTGAGAATACATCCTTATATTCTTCCAACAATGTTGTTGTAGTGGTGTTGACACAGCGGCTCGGAATTCCCTGCTTGTTGGTTTGTATAGCACACGCAGTTTGTCATTGGGAAACTCCACTACTCTATCCCCACACCTGATAAGGGCATTGTGTCTTTTTAGGAATGGCATTCCTATGAGGGCGTCGTATTTCGCGAGATTTCCTACCAACACCTCCTGATTTGTCTATTTCTTTTTTGCGATTCCCACCGTCAAACCACACTTTTTATAGCTTGAGGAGTGGGACCCTTTCATGGCCATATTGACTGTTGTCGGTTGGGGTAGAGGTTCTGTAGGAATGCCATTGGTAGAGATAAAGGTGGCGCTAACTATGTCTCAGCCGTTTGTTCCCGTGTCAAATAGTACCTTTGCTGGGTGGCCTTCTATGTGAATCGTTCCTTCTAGAGTGTCCCGGGGCCTGATTGCCAGCGCTGGTTGAGTTTGGAGGCTTTCGATTCCCACCCAGTTAATTTCCACTTCGACCTATTCGGTTGCTTCCATGTGGTTCATACTTGTTTCTTGCTTAGTTGATTTTCCTTTTTCCTTTTTGGCATAGCAGTCCCTTGCATAGTGCCCCTTTTTCCCCCATTCGAAAAATGTGCCTTTATCGCGTCACTTCTGCTTCTTGTTCCTTTTTTCTTTCCACACTTTGCAGTTCGGTTGTTCCTTTCTTGTGTTATTATATGATGACAATCCTTTGCTGCTCCTCTGCTGAGGAACGTGCGTCCAGTAAACTCCAGTCTCATACAGCATGGGATCCTTGCATTCAGCTCACTTAACGATCTTGTCATACCAGTCTCCATCTTCCTCCATGGGTTCTACCTCCTGGCGTGTTCTGAGATGCATTGCTTCATATAACCTGTGACGCAGTGTGTACTGGGATACCGTCCCAATAGGCAATCGTCCATGGTACATTAGGAGATCCATCGTAACTAAGGTTATTCTTTCTGTTTAGCCATTTCGTACTTGCTGGATACGCTTGAACTTCTTGTATAGTTCCTCCGTGTTTCACAAGGATTTGAATCTTTCTTTCAGGTATCTAAACTGGGTTGTTCCTTGGATGTTTTCCCCACTTTCATAGTGGTTCATTGCTTGGTGGTATGTTTCCTCTGCCTTTCCAGTACAAAAACTTCCCAAGTATGCTCCACTTCCTGCTTTGGTCTTATCTACTCCATGCAGAGCAAGGTATTGAGAAGTGGTGGTCACCCATCAGTCATATACTTCAGGTTTTAGATCTTCCTTTTCACTGAAGAACGTGGGTGGCAGTGGGAGTTTGATCTTAGGTCCTGTTCGCCCAGCCCCTTGGCCGAGTGGTGCAGAGGATTCTCCCTCGGACATCCTGTGTTCGGACCCTGCGTCCCTGTTATCATTGTCTGACAAGCTTTCTGGAGAATTGCTGGGGAACTCGTCTGGTGGTTCCTTTGCCACTGAGTGATCTGATGTGTCTTCATTGCTGTCTTCCTTCTTAGGTGGGCCGACAGGTAGGCTGTCTTTCTTTGGTGGTTGTGCCGGTGCCTTTCCTTTGCTGGGGCTGTGTGGAAATAGCCCAGGAAGGCTGGTTGCTGCCTTTGCTAATTCGTCAGTTGATTCGTTAAAGGTCTGCTTGGCCAAGTGTCGCGCTAGTTGTCTTTCTGCTTCGTCCATCGTGAAGTCGCTCTTTGGCCCTTTCAGTTTCTTGGATTGCCTTTTCTTGGTAAGACCTTCTCGTGGGACCTGCTTCCCACTTCGAGTCTCTAGTGACTCAATGGTGTCACGTTAGCGGAGCCGAACCTTCCATGGTTCTGCCGCTCCCCGATGCCAGCTTCCCTGTTCAACTTTCTTAGGTTGCTCAGACCAGGCCCCTGCAGGTTTCTTAACCACTTGCCGAGGTTAAAAAAATGTAACGTGTTCGGGCCAGGCCCTAGTCACATAGGGGTACAATAGAAGCAGATGGCTTTTTGATCAACAAGAAGCGAGCGCTGCTTACTAAAGGAGTCTTTGAACGGGGTATAATAGGAGATCAAAGAAGTAACTGTTCAACCAAGTATATTAAGAATACTGTCTGTCGAAGTCCGCTGTTTCCACTGCGTGAATCAGCCGTCTTTAAATACAGCATATCACTTATCTTCAGTATGAGCGATATTCTAAAACATTGTGTGTATCAACTAATAGTACACAAAACAATACAAGCATCAGCTGATACTGTAAAATCAACTATAAAACGATTTGTGTATCAACCAATAGTACACAAAACAATACAAGTATTAAATGATACTGTAAAACCAAACATAAAACAATGTGTGTCTCAACCGATAGCACACGAAACAATACAAGTATCAAATGATACTGTGAAACCAAATATACAACAACCTAGTACCTGTACCGGTTACAACAACAGAGAAATACATGATTAGCTCAATATGCATTTTATTAGTATTGCTTGCATCCAAGAGTGGGAGAGTCTGATATTTTATTTTAGGGCCAGCAACTATAGTAGCAATACTTGGTTGATACATAGGCAATATGTGAGCAAAATGAATTACAGTAGTTGAGACATCATCAGGCAAACGTTTGAAGTGATCTGTATAATGGCCTACCAGATGCAATGGTTAGAAATAAGATCCATACATCAGCAATTGGTCAACAAACAATTTTACCTTTCAGCTATACAGGTGGTGATAGATTTATGCAATAACTTTTGCAAGATAGTATGGCAATAGTACAGCATTTTGGATGACCAATATTATTTATTACCTTTACAGCAAACCCTAAGTAGGAGGAGATAGTTCAAGAACTTTTACCAGGACAGAGTGCAGTTGATCGGCCTGATTTAGTGGCACAGGTTTTTCATCTGATGTAACAACAATTACTTCATGAAATTAAACATGATAATATATTTGGACCATTTGCAGGTTGTGTTTGGACAATTGAATATCAAAAATGTGACTTACCACATATGCATCTTCTTTTAGTCTTGCACTAAGAGGATCGCTTTCTTATAGCTAAGGCAATTGATAAAATAGTTTGTACAGAGATTCCAGATCTAGCTACAGATCCAAATAGTGAGCTATTAGTACTTATCAAAACAACTATAATACATGGACCGTGTGTATAGAAGAAGCCACAAGTACCTTGTATCATAAGTAGCAGCCCAGAGCTAAGTGCAAAATGTTCAAAGTAATTTCCCAAAGAGTTTCAAGAGGAGACAAGTGTGCAAGATGATGGTTATCCACTTTATCAGTAGTGGGATAATTGTTAAACCTTTGATATACCTGTACAGATCAATGGCACTCCAGCATCTTTCCAGTTTGACAATCACTGGATTGTTCCACATAATTCCTATCTAACATGGCAATTTAAAGCACACATTAATGTAGAAGTTTGTACATTAGTGCATGCAGTAAAGTATATTTATAAATATATATATAAAGGTTCTGATCGAACAATATTACAGGTTGCTGCAGAACAAGATGAAATTTAAAGATATTTACAAGGACGTTATATTGGACCAACTGAGGCAGTATGGCAATTGTTTGAATATGTAATGTATAAAGAATTACCAACAGTTAAACACCTTACAGTACATCTTCCCAGTAAACAACCTGTATACTTTGCTGATAATGCAACCACTGATCAACTACAATCTCACATAGACTTAGCTGAAACTACATTGACAGCCTTTTTTGAATATAACTCTTTGCACGTGTATAGCAGACACTATCTCTATCCAGATTTTCTAAACAGCTTTGTATTTCAAGAAAAACAACATGTTTGGATACCAAGAAAATAAGGAATGGCCTTCAGCCAAATGTATTACTGCAATCCATTTATGGGTGAAAAATACTACTTGCGATTATTACTTACAATAGTTGCAGGCGCAAAAGGCTTTGAGCACTTATAAACAGTTAGAGGAATTACTTATGGAACATATCACAAGACATGTTCTGCACTAGGGCTATTAAAAGATAATCAAGAATGGGTAATATGCTTCTAGGAAGTAGTTACCTTTACAACTGGACAGAGTTTACACATATTATTTACTACAGCTTTATTATTCAGATCAATTTGCAATCTATCAGAACTATAGAATAAATTCCAGGATCATATATGTGATGATCTCAAATACCAACTAGAGCAGCAAAATCTTTTACACCTTAGTACAAGTATACCTGATGCCCATATTGACTATGACCTATATCTAATATCTCAAATTCTTGCAGATTCGAATAAGACCTTAATGCATTTTCAAATGCCCTCTCCAATAATAGTTTGGAATCAGGATCACAGTAATCCACTATTAGCTGAGGAATATAATTACAATACACAATTACAGTCAGTGTTATTTAACAGTCTACTTGTACAGATGAATTTTGAACAAAAAAATTGTTTTGATATAATAATTACTGGACTTGACCAGCCCCAAACAGTGCAATTCGTTCTGCAAGGTCCTGCTGAAACTGGCAAAACATTTCTCTATCGTACATTATGAAGTTATATTGATCAACAGGGAAAAATTGTTCTTTGTATTGCTTCTTCCAGTATTGCTGTACAGTTACTTCCTAGTGGTAGATCCTCACATTCACACTTTAAGATTCCATTGCATCTCAATGAGTCCTCAATCTGTTCCATTAGTTGCAATAGTCAACTTGCAGAATTAATCAGATCAATGGTATTAATAATTTGGGATGAAGTTCCAATGCAAAATAAATGTTGCTTTGTGGTAGTTAATCGCACCTTGAATGATATCTGTCATGCAAGCAATAATGATTTGTTTGGCAATATTCCAATAGTTTTTGGAGGAGACTTTGCACAAATATTACCAGTTGTACCAAGTGGTAATTGAGTTGCAATTGTTTGTGCATATATTCAGCAGTCATCTCTTTGGCGAAAGTTTAAGCTATTATATCTTACACAAAATATACGCGTTATTAGTAGCAGTACTAATATGGAATTTTCACAATTTCTTTCTTCAATGTCTTATTTACCTGCTCTGTGAGGAATGATTGAACTTTCTAATGGAATTGAATCTTTTTATACAATACAACTATTTTGTCTAACAATATTTCCAACTAATATTTTAGAAGCATCATGTAACGATTATACACTTTTGAGTAACCATACAATTCTTGCATTTTGAAATAATACAGTAACTAAATTCAATTATGAATTAATTTCACTGTTTCCAGGATAAGTACAGTACTTTAATGCAGTTAATAGTACAGATATAAATAATACTATATCTGAAACTGAAGAGTTGCCTATAGAGTATTTACAGAGTATCAATCATCCTTCACTTCCACCTTCGAGACTTTTACTTAAACTTGGGGCACCAGTTATCCTACTTTGGAATATAAATCCTAGAAAGGGTTTATGCAACGGTACTTGAGCTATGATCATTCAACTTAGTCACACTTGCCTTGGAGTGCGAATCCTTGGTGGTGACTTTGATGGTTATTGCAAGTACCTACCATATATAGTTTTAGGTACAAATAAAGGTGAGTTACTATTTATTCTAAAGCCAAAGCAGTTTCCTATTTGTCTCTGTTTTGCATTGCCTGTCAACAAGTCTCTGAGTCAATCGTTTACAACCGTTGGCATCACTCTTCGCACACTAGCATTCTGTAATTGTTAACTCTATGTTGCACTAAGTTGTGTTACTAGCCTGAACAGACTAAAAGTTGTACTTACACCAACTACCTCTGCAACAACTGATAATGTTATATATTCAGAGGTACTACTTTTTCCTTAATAATATTAGTTGTATTTATTAGTTACATTAACCTATATTTACCTTATATCGTACTGTTCATCTCTCAATATTCATATTATCTTTTTGTATAAGTTATTTCTATATATTAATATCAATTTCAATTATTATCTATCTTTACACTCTTCTCTTTTCTATTATTATTATAATATTGTTCTGCAAGAAGTGGATTACATTTGTCCACTCTTACCTGTATTTATTTTAATATTTCCAAGAATATAAACTTTAATTAAATGATATTAAAAGTGTTAAGTTAAAAGCTTCAAAAAAGTGCCAGTATATAGAAAAAGTATGCTGTGCAAGGAAATAATATGCAGGGTAAAGAAAGAAATATGTAGTATAATCAAAGAATCTTCTCAATAATCAAATTGATCATAATTCCAGCGACTCCCACTACTCTATCCATCATTGTATCCCACTGTTTTCCAAACTCTGTCTCTCTTGCTCCTCTCCTGGTGCATGCAACCTTGGTCAGTGGTGGTGCAAAATCATCATCTGGGTCTGCAATGATCTTAATGAAAGAAGAATACTTACTCTTGCCTGGAAACAAGTGAAAAGCATTAGCACAGTTATATAAAGGATATTAGACGTATGGTGCCAAGTGTTCTAAAGGTGTACCAGGCCGTTGCATCATGAAACGGCTAAATTTAAATAGGGTTGAGGGTTATATGAGCAGAAAAAGGGCCTTGAATGGTTACAATTTTAATTTATATATATTAAAATGAATTAATCCCTTTAATAATGTTCCCAAAGGTTGAAACCATGTTTTTTACATCTATAATATTGAATTCATAGTAAAAACCCAAACAACGATTGATCACTATGTAAACTAATTGTATTTCTATTCCAATTATTTTACAAATTATTCACACGCCTGTGTGACTTGAAGCGCCACTTGGTTAGTCTCTCATATTGTGGAGAAGCATAAACTACTTTGCTTCGATATGCATCCATAATCCTTTGTGACTTTGGCCAATACTTCCATATAGTCTTATTTGGTACTCCAGGTAAAGACTCTGGTACCAATCGTTGTAATCCTTCAAAGTCATAGGTACGGTTCTCTCTTGTATATGCCTTTGCTGCTCCCCAGTAATATTCTATGAAATTAATCTTGCAGTGGAATGCTGAATAAAAGATAACCTCATGGCCAGCAGCGAGAATTGCCTCTTCAATTTGACTTTTCTGGTTTTGGAAGTCTGGCTGTGATGAGAGAAGAGCACGGGCACAACAGGTACTGCCATTTAAACATAGGAGATCCAACTTTGCATGCTTTGATGTCGCTGATTTGATAGAGCATTGGGTTCAAAACTCGGGAAGATAATGTGGCTATAAACCACGCTCAGTTAGGACAATCCTTAAACCTTTAGGAGTTCCATCAGAAAGAACCATTTGCTGGATATACCCACCATCAGGGTGGCTATCATCAACCACATAGGTGTCATGCATTCACTTCGCATTCTTTCCACCAGGAGATAAGTTCATTTCAGAAGCTCTCAATGCATCATCGGCATATTTCAAGTGGTTTCTTGAATTATCCAAGGCAAATAAGGCTTTGCAGCCAGGAAACTGAGCCTCAAAACTGGGAATTGCCTTGTGCAGGATTTGTTCTAAAAGCCGGTTTCCAGTCCACCATGTATCTCCTCCACACTTGAGAATAACTGTGGCATCTCCATTACCAAGTCGACCAATAGAAGTAAGGAAATTGGAGACATGCAGGCCTTGTCCATGACCATTTTTCCTTAACGGTTAGTGCTCTTTGTGTACCCAGATGAAGTGCAGCCCATCGTTGGCATTAAACGTGTATTCATCTTGGGTAACAAGAATTAGAGGTTGAACTTTACCAGAAAGGTGTTGTTCATTTGGAACCTCATTTAGATCCTCATTCCATACCATAAACTGAGTTTGATAACACTCCATGCGTGGCAGAAATACATCATCTCAATATTGCTTCACATCATCTCGTTTGTGGCCATCATTATAGATGCCCTTTCTATACTCCTTATATCTGAATCCCAACTTCTTGAGCCAGAATGCTGTAGTTGATGATGCAACAACCTTTTCAGCCTCTCTAGCAACATTTGTTGTTGAATGATTTGAAATATCGGAGTCCTCAGTTTGGTTTCTCAAGCAAACTGCTACCGCCTTTGCCAAATTTCGTGAATTGAGCTCTTTAATTTATTATAATTAGTTCTTACTATTCAGCAATCTAAGAAGAAATCTAAATGTATGATACTTACTATCACCAACTTGTTGTATATGCTCCCTTACTGCTAGCAAGGTATCAGGATCTTCTAATAGGCTTATGATTTGATGATGGTTACTTGGATCAGGCTTTGGTATTTCCCGCTTCGTAACCCACAATACCTCATGTTTCATGATATGTTCTCGAACCTTTCTCCTCCATCTACCACCATCAACCACTCTCTGAGCCAATTGCTTTCAAGACTACAGGACAGGCTCAACTCCAGTAAACAAATCTCCTCCCTTGAGTCCGTCTTGCTCGTTTTTTACTTGTTGCTTCAAATAGATGTGTACTTGGTGATACCAAGTAAAATGTAAGCTAGAGAGGTGTCGTTGTCTCTTTGTCGTACTTGCTAATATAACTTTGTCGATTGCCTTCATTGTAGCTTTGAGAATGTCCAGTTGTTTTTGACATGGCATGATCTGGGAACCAAGTCTTCGGGGCCAACTGGTATAGAATCTTTCCAACTCTTGATCAGGACAAGTGTTGTGTATTTGAGATTCAGTGTTATCACTATTTGGGTTACTTGTGATTGAATCAGAAATTAAGCCTTGTTCGGCCACCATCACAGCCATTGCTGCCTTCTTGCGAGTATGAAACCTCTGAACACGTAACGTACTAGCAGCGGGATCATTCTTGGGTATAGCGGATTGAGGTAGGTTCTACTAAATTAGATTCTATCAGTTATATCTCTTTCGAATTTAAGGTACACAAAAGCTTGATCACAAGAATAAGAATTCCTTATTATCTACCTGTTCATCCTCTTTTTCCTTCTTAAGTCTGGCTCTTCTGGCCTGACTCTGTAGGGTACTTCGATTGACAGTGGTCTCTGGAGGTAGTGGATGCCGATTTGGATTTTCAGACATGCTTGAGAATATATTAATCAAGTCTGATAACTCAAAGTCTTGTTGGTTCAATGGAGTAGGAATTAATTCTTGCAATTTTGTTTTTACACTTATAAGTTAAATATAGCATAGTGGTGTGTCAATACTAATTGAATCTAAAACAATACTATACATAATATAGCTCATAGCTAAATCAAACTTTGAAAGCTATTGTTCTTGTTTTATAACCCTCAACCAGTTTAAATTCAGCTGTTTCATGATGCAATGGCCTGGTACACCTTTAGAACACTTGGCACTATACTTACCCTTCGCTGCATGAAATGAACACTGTTTACCATTACTATTATAGTGCTAGTTTGTACATGACTTAGTAAACTCTCCAGACACAGTTACACACTTTGCAAAAGGTCCTCCACACCGTCCACAATGTTTGCACATATCCACCTCCACAATTCCTCTGGTGTATCCCAAAATTGTCTCATGGTTTGCTATTCTTGACCATGACAAGTCCTTAGCAGTTTTCCCCTCTCTTAATTTCACATCTCTGACCATTTGCATATACCTAACCCTAGCAAATGTGGCACTGCCCTTATCAGTGGTCTTTTTAGCCATATCTAAAAGCGAAGGAACCCTGGTAGGACTAGGGGGAATATCTTGGGTTGGGGAAAAGGTTTGTGCAATCTGGACAGGGGTAGTAGGAGCAGGTGTAGCAGGAGTAAGGGTAATAGGGGTAGGGGTGGTTAGGGCAGGGGCTGCAGTAGAACTACTAGAACTAGCCATAATAGGAAATTGTAAAACAAATAAGCGAAATTGTAACAGAGAGAGTAATAAGAATTCTGAGAAAGTAATAGGTAAAATGAGGGATAATAATACCAAATAGGAGAAAAGAAATTATTTCAGAAATAGTTAAAAAAAAAATACGAAATCTTAAGAAATAAAAGTAAAAAGAGGATTGTGCAATAAAGAGAGGATTTTGCAATAAAAATAAAGAGAGGATATTGCAATAGTAAAGAAATAAGAAAATACTGGAGTGGTGATAAAAAACGAAATTCTACAGTCAAAAGCCCCCCTTTATATATTTTTTACCAGCCTGTGTTGATTTCTTAGCATTGGTAAGGATTGGGTTATTTTTTACACTCCATAGTTACTTGCACAGTTGCTTGCACAGCTGCGCACAGTGAGTTCCAATGCACAGTACGCCTCACACAGCATGCTCCTCACACAGTGCACTCCTCCTTGCACAGCAGGGTGCACATCTAATCACACCACCACGGTCAACATAGGCCCAGCCACCCTCGAGGTTTCGCGGGCCTTTTGCTAGTGATACAGTACTCGTCCCCGACCATAAGTGCCCGAAAACTGGGGCGCTGTCTGACTACTGGAAGGTAGTTATGCTTATATAGGCGAAGACATCCCGAATAGTTTGAATAAAAAGTTTTAAAAAAAAAAAAAAGTGCCCGAAAACAGGGTGGGGGTATAATATTGTACAAGGATATTTTGTATAGGTGCTCAGATACGCTCAGATGTTTTACCACATATTTCTCTAATCGCTGCTTTCAGGCACTTATAGTCAAAGACGAGTAGCAGTACTGTACTCAGGTGTAAGAGTATTTAGGGACCAGTAACACAAGCACTGTTCTAGCGTGTTGCTAGAGAAAGTTCTCACAAATGCTTGTTACCAGTCCCGACTTTTTACCACCACCAAAAAAATCTCACAAGGTATCACTCAAATTCCCTTATCTAGTTTAGTTCTCACACAATTTCACACCTCCTGATAGAGGTAGTCCCGACTTTTATCTACCCCCGAGTACCCGCACAGTACTCGAGTAGCGGTACCGCAGTTGAGTAGTCAGGTAGTCCTATTGTAATCTAAAGTTAGGGGTAGCAAAACGGCCAGCAGATTTAGCCGAGGTCTTGAATGAGTTGCCTTGCACTGCAGTGTATAACATACAATACAAGTGTAATCGAAGAAGTGAGTAGGCACGTCAACTTTACAGAAGGAAAATAGCAGATTTCGCACCAAGATATTCTGCTGGAGAAAATTACCGGAAAATTTAATGCAAACTATCCATAAAACCACTGAAAATGGTAATGACACCATTCTCTGCCCACGAATATCCATCCAGTTTCCTAACTCCACAAGAGCAGTATGCAATCGATCTCCCAAAATTCTCCAAGACACCGTTTCCCCACCAAAAAGAGCGGTCCCGGCGTGATCTTGGTGAGGGGTTTGTTTCCTGTTGCTGCCACTCTTCAGGGAATTTAAATCCATTTGAGGTTACAATTGAAGTCGGGCAGTCCACATCTTTTCTGAACACTCAGTGAAGTTATCCCGTTTTCAATTTCAAAATCGGTGCTGGAACAAGCAAGCCGAGTTGGCTGTTTTTGGTGTGAACTCGGTTTTTTTGCCCCCTCGCTCTTTCGGTCCCACTTGTGCGATGGTGACGACGATGATTCCGGGTACTGTACAAATACCTGTGGACGGCCAATACGCGGCAAACTAAGGGGCAAAAGTGCGGATTGCTGGCAAGAAATAATGGAGGACACTGTTTGTTCTGGCATCGGGACATTCACTGGATCTTTCATCCCCCCTTCACTTCCTTTTCCTCTTCGACGCACTACAACTTCTTGGGCTGCCGATCCCATACTTTCAATCCGTTCTTTCCCCGCTCCCTAACCCTGCATGACAGGCGTGTTGGTCTCACCGATCTCTAGGGGGACAACCAAGCTGCCAAGTATTCACCCCTCTCCCCCCCCTCTCCCCCT
>PYWC01000027.1:453419-500514 GCA_003182015.1 Tuber magnatum | reverse complement strand
TGGGAGTGGTGGTATGTTGCGGGTTGGCTTTGTATGGTGGGGCGGGGGAGGGAGTTCGCCGCGGGTTTTGATGTGGTGTGGGTGCTTTTCTGGGGAGGGGCCCCCTAAAGGCATTGGGCCGGAGGGTGCTATGGCACTAGGAGAAAGGTAATTCGAGCATCACCTTGGGGCTAGTTCCTCCTATTGAATGTGGTTATAACGGTACGATGGATAGCTCTGCGAATTACGAGTGGGTGGACCGATCGATTGATCCAATCCAACAAGAGAAGCAACCTCCTAGGATGACATTGAATCTGCAGGATAATCCACCCCAATCCGGAATGACAAAAACCCGGGAGATTTCAGTACGTCGACCACTACCTCCCACCCCTCCAAGCCCGGTAAAACCCACGTCAGGTTGGCTTTGGTTCGTCACCTTATATCATTGTCTATCACTCACTGTCGGCCCCTCAGGTCTCCAGGATGCAACTAGGCGAATTGCGCTGAGTAAGAGTTCGGAATAGAGCATCTGGCTTGTACTGTACTTGTACACAGTGCACGAGGGGTGAACCAATGGATTTAATACCTGGAGGGGGGGGGGCGAGAGAAGAAGTTGTGCCCTGAGTTCTGGCAACTGGTGTGGGTGGGGTTGTCTAAACGGGATGTGATGAGGGTGTGGTGGTGGTGGGGGGGGTTTCACTCGTGGGGTTTTGGGTGGGTGTGATATGTATTTGTCTATCTCCTTCAAATTCGTCGGGGGGGGAAAGGCTGTGCTCCGAGGATAAAGGCCATTCTCCGTCTTCACGCTAGAAAGGCTGGCCGCCACCTCCCAGAGCTCACCAATCTTCGCTTCCCCATTTGCAATCTCATCCTCCCCTCTCCCGAGTTTACCCCCTCCTCTGGCGCCTGCGGAGCCTGAGATGAGTTTTTGAGCTTTGCTTCTCCTGCTCCGCGGGGTACAGGTGGTCTTCTGACTTTATTTACTCATGCTCCTCCAGCTAATCCGCCCTTCAAGGCTTCTGAGCTAGTCCTTGCCGAGCCTGCACTCTATTTTTACATCAGTTTACCCGTTCTTGGGGCTCACCTAATCTCGTCTCGGCTAGGGTTTTAGTGGTTTCGTTAGACACGATGGCCGGCATGGACCGCCAGCCTTTTGGAATAGCTTTGTGGGGATGCAGTGGGTGGATTGGGTAATACCTCTTTTTGCCTATCGGGAGGGATGTAGGTGTTGTAGGAGGCGCTGAATTGACGAGGATATAGAGATATGATTAAAATGGGAGTGTGAAGTTGGTATTGGTAGCGTAGGGATATTAGTTGAGGGTAAGTTTTATTTCCTTGGTGAGGAGAAGTATCCAGATAACCGGGGAAATTTTACGGGTCCCAAAGAAAGGAAAGGGGAATCAATTAATTGTTGTGCTGTGCGGGAGAGAGTGGAGTTGGTTAGTTTTCGGGGGGTTATTATCAGAGGTTATGTACATGGACTAAATTGCCGAGAACTAATGTCGCAGGATAAACATGACCAGAGCCCCTGTAAATAGGGTAGTTACCACTGTATAACGATGTTGCCTAGGACAAACCTCGGCTGCTGAGCTATCGTATCGCTATGCGCTATTGGACCTCCCCTAGATATTGGTAGCATCCGATACCTTGACATCCGATACTGTCGCTAACGAACATCCCCGCACCAGATTATCCCAAACCGCCTCTAAACAGATTCGTGAATACCCACTCCCTACCCGTATCCAGCCGCCCACCCCCCCCTTTACTCCATCCCTCTCCCGCCCCGAGCCCTCCACTCCCGGATAAAAGCATCTGCTTCATCCCTATTTATACCGTGCATCTTCACATAATGAGCCTTGAAATTATCGAGCCTTGTGAACCTCTTAACACCTCTACAGCCGGGCATCGGACATTTCGGGCCCTTCGGAGAAGCGTGCACCTTGGATGTGCCTAGGTGCCTCTTCAAGTCCGCCTGGCGTGAAAACCTTATTGCGCAGATATGGCAGATGAGGGGGTCAGAGCCGAGATCGCAGTCTGCGGTGGCGAAGGAGTTTGGGTAGCTTGAGGGACTGTTTGGTCAAAAGGGTGATAGACGGTTAGCCCATAATTCCGAATATAGGCTCTTGGGAAGAGATGGGGGGATTATGAGCTATTCGCTTACCTACCGTCCTGGGTAAAGGCATCGATGTTGCCACAATTTATCGCACCGGAGCGGTTCGTCTCGATGCCGCCATCAGAGTCCCGGCTGCCGGACCGCGAAGATAGCTCAAGCGTGATGGGCGAGCCGCCAGTATTGGGAAATATAGCTAGCCTTGGCTCGGGGCTTCTGTCGCTGTGGTCATGGGTGCCGGGGTCTCCACTGATCTGCTGACTTGGGTGGAGATTCGTGTTCCCTTCGGGAAAGTTGTGCTGGTTACGATCAAAAAGAGACATTTTCTGTGTTTCGCGACTTGGAATTGTAGGGAAGAAGGGTGATGGGGTTTCTAAGAGTCGAAGAGCGGAGGGGTTTTATGCCGAGTTCTCAGCCTCGTGGGTGAAGGTGCGAAATAAGCACCCCACTTGTTGATAAATAGTTATCCCATCGGTGGGGAGAAGTGCGAAGCATATCTTTGGGCTAACCTAGCACGGGATCTGCATCTTGCACTGTATAAACACCTCTAGAGTCCAGTAGCAGCAATCAGGTGTCGACAGGGCTCCCTCAGCATCAGGACGGTTGGAGTTTGCTTTTATGGGTATTTTTCAAGGACCTTCCCTTCCTCCTTCATGCGCCGCCCGCCCTATTTCTCCGACTGTCGCACTGTTGGCAGCCAGTGCTTTTGATTTGTGCGCGTGGGTCCGAGTGACCCCCCGAGGCTGGGGACGAACTTTCTGAGCCGCATTCCCAAAGCATTCAATATCGCACATTCGCTGCAGGGGGACCGTTTTGAAAAAAAGGCGGGAACCTGTATAAACTACCGCGGTCTAGCGCAGTGGGCTCCAGAATTCCTACACCATACCTCAGAGCTTATGGAATCATTGCCGTAAAAGCTGGGGTGATTGCGGATAATCCTAGGACCTCCTAACCCCCCCCTCTTCGGGTTATTGGAAGAAAAACTGGGGAGAA
The DNA here is from genome assembly GCA_003182015.1 of Tuber magnatum. Lineage (NCBI taxonomy): Eukaryota > Fungi > Ascomycota > Pezizomycetes > Pezizales > Tuberaceae > Tuber > Tuber magnatum. The sequence continues at coordinate 497,432 of PYWC01000027.1, read as the reverse complement.
GACCCTCTTTTAGTCCTCGGTTGAGATAAATAAATGTGGGGGTTACAGTACAATATACCTCCCTAGGAGGCGCGAATTCAACGTCTAGGCGAGGCTCTCAATTACTCTAGTTTTTATAGTAGTTGTGTTGTCGGGTGTAATCCACATCTTCTGCATGTCGCGCTTCGCACTATGCAGGGTATGGCAACGGACATGGATCCGAGGGTTTCTGTGCTTGACCAAAATCAAGCCATCGTATGCTTGCTGTGTACTGTACTCGTACCGCAGGGTTTTTGTTTGTCAAAAAAAAAAAAGTCTTTTTACCAGTAATTCCGGGGGNTCCGGGGTGTGACCGATCGGGGCGGCCATATGTGGGTCCGGCCGCGGGTCCTCCGGGACGGTGCGGGAGTGTTCCTTACTGGGACCGTGAGAGACCCCATGAACAACGCTTTATGAGTTTGGTCCCCCATGAAGTGAACAAGCAAGCGAAATGGATGTACTGATGCAGAAAACTTTCAAAGTTTGAATGGCGAACCCAGCTTCGGCTAGGGAGCAGCCCTATTTTATCTGTTGCTTCGGGGATGATGCCAACTTTTGGCACACTCCACAGTCCGAGGAAGCGATACCGGGAAACTAGGGTAATAAATAGATCCTCTAACTCTGTTCGATGGCAGGGCATTTATTGACAGGAACAAGATTGTGGTCTGGATGTGCGTTCTGAGTGATAGACAAAAAGGACGGCGGGGGAATGGAGGAGACGATGGCTAAGTGGGGCAGTTTAACGCTTCGTCGGGGGCGCTTGGACTCATAGTCCTTTCGGCCCTTGGCACGCCGGGCGTAGGGCGTCCGGGCATCCAAGAAAAGACAGACTGTCTCTCATGGTCGATCCCGTCCTATCCCCATGACGGCGAACTGAGCTGTCAGGGGCCTGCCAGTGACATGGATATTGGAATGGTTTCTTGTGAGATCTATGCTTATTCCGCTGCGTTAATGAAAGATGGACTTGCATTGCCTCCTGGAATGACTTTCCAGCAGGCTCCGATGAGCGCTGGGAGAGAAAAATACGAATGGGTTCTCCGCATGTCTTTCTCGCCAGCTTCTCGTTCTTGGTCCTCACCCTTGTTCCTTATCCTATATCCATTGCCGCCATTCTAGTCTTTCCCTCATCGCTCAACCGTGTCTTCCAACCTTCAGTCTACAATCCCACAGTCTACCGGTAGCTATGTGTATCGGGAATCCAGCAACGTTCGAATGAGGCGAGCCGCGCTGGACAATATATTATGAACGAAATAAGGCTTGCCCAGCTATAAGGAATAGGTTGGTAGATCGTGTTGAGTACTGGAACTTCACGTTTCTCCCTAAATCCTAGGCTAGTGGAATACACTAGATGAGGTCGAATAAGAGCTACCAAAATGCTCGGACGAATTGGCCCAATTAGGACCGGGGCCCACTGCGTAATCGTCGCGGAACCGAAGCCTAGGCCTTTTGACATATTATCGATTGTCTCTTCCGGAGGAATATCGACAGGGGGAGGACTCAGAGGCTTTCAACACAGACCCGGACTGTCCTATGGAATTGGGGCGAAGGAGGGAAGAAAGTTGGTTGGGGGATTTTCTGCTTGTATATCGAGGTGCAAGGTGGGTTTTCCAGCTAGGGTGGACGTTTTCCCTTTCACCAGAGGGATTCACTTGGGATCAAGAGATCGTTTTACTGATTTACAGTTATGAGTTGGTGATATTGATATTTATCGGTTATCTGTTTTTTCTCTCTAGGGCCCTCAGGCCATACCGCAGAGTGCTTGCTATGGGTTTCCCCGTACTTCAGGAATTTATAGACCCAAAAGTGCAAGGGGCCGGGGGCATTCGACTGTCGGAGAGACAAGTATGATACGAGAGAAGGGGAGATTGTGTTTTGGGGTAGGGCACTAGTGCGGGTTGCGTGGTTTTGGTCGGGGGTTGCATGCCGGACCCCGCGGGTGACTAGGTTGTGATACCGGGTGCGTAGTAAAAATGTGAATCCCGGATTCTTGGGACCTTTCTGAGAACCTTCATTGATTTCGAGAGTGGCTAGGGGTCGCGGCGCTGAAAGATGGAGTGGCACGTACAGTACCACCCCTAGGACCCAGGCGGCGCGTGGTGACAAGACCCAATTTATTTGGCTCTCTATAACTCACCGGAGGGAGGGGATACGGGAAATAAAAATGAAAAGGATAAAAATACACGAAAAAGGTGATTCTAAGGTGAGTTCCTACATAAGTGAGGGAATAACATCCATCCACCACCTTCACTTTAGAAATGCTGGCCACCACCCCCTTAAGCTCTCGTTTTCCCTCTTGATAATCTTGGTATCCCCTCTCTAGTCCTTATCCTTCAACCCCTCGTCTTGTACCTGCAGAGCCTGAGATACTCTTTCAAGCTTTTCTTCCACTCCTCGGGGTCCACGTGGTCTTTCGCTACAGACAGTATCGGTATTGTTGAAATTCTGACCAATCAAGGAGGAGTGTCAACGATTGTTGGGAAGGTTTTTGATGGAACTGGAAAGTATGAATGAAGGAAGAGAGAATGAAGTTGATCTGGTATACAGAGAGTGGAGCAATGAGAAGAAAAGAAAGAAAGAAAAGATGAAGGTTTTATAGGTAGAGATGAAGCAAGCAGAGGAGAAGGAACAGGAGGGGATGACAAGAAAAAACACAGGAAAGGAAAGCAAACTTGAGGCAAAGACATGTGATCAAGGCACCACAGATATGTAAGCACTTATGTAAACCTGTGTGTATCCATCTCTCACATCCATTGTAATTCTCATATGTTCAACAGGTATCTTTCACTCAGGAACGAGTGACACCTTGTGATGCCAGCCTTTACCTAAGGCGAGATGTTTCCAGAGGGCTAGGGATAGTACGCGACATCGGCAAAAGGAGTGCGGCACAAGAATGGGTGAGCTGGTGTAGGGGCAACATACCGCCAGTTACAGTGTCGCTTATGGTTGGAGCACATCGACATTAGCCCCTCCGTCGGACAGGGAGTTTTTCCGTATTTCATTTACTTATTATCGATAGGATGCTATCGTTGCATGAGTGCCAGCAGATACCGGGCGTGTCAGTAGACCGGCAGGTATGATATCACGGTTGTTTTTTTCCTCCCATTTTAGCACCCATTACGTAATATTCGAGTTTCGAGTGCTCTTTCGCCCGGAGCTTGACCCCTCACTTTGGAGCTCTTGAGATGGTCCTCGCCGAGGCTCAAACTTCAACCTTTGGTTGACCTACCGATGTCCTTTGAAGACCCCTCAAAACTCTTTGCGAGTAGGGTTTTACTGGGCTCGTCAGACGTGATGGCTAGAATAGCCCGCTTGCGTTGTGGGTTAGCTTTTTAGGGATGTAATGGGTAGATTGGGTCATGGGTCTTTGCCGGTGAGGAGGGGTGGAGGGTATGTGAAGGTTGTTGTGAGAAGAGATGAATGGATGAGGATATAGTACTCTGGGGATATATGTCGATAGTGAGGGGGTGCTCGGTCTACCATGATTTTGGTTTTTGAAGTCAGATTTGCTTGCCAACTCTGGTTTTGACGTGTTTGGCATGCACAAATCTGAGTCTGAGGTCAGAAGCGGATAGCAACTGGAATTCAGATTACTGGAATTTTTTCTTAAAGAAATTCTATTAGTAATACCGAATGTGTTTTAGTTAAGAGTGATAAGTGGAGAAGTAGCCCTGTGTGATTAGTAATATGTAATTTAGTAAAAGTAAAATAACTGCAGTTACCATCAAGCACAAATCAAGACCTGTTTAGCACCCGAATGATTTCAAAATTGTGACTACAGCCCTCTCTGATTTTGGGGTTTAACACTCGATTTTGAGATCAAATTGCGGTATCATACGCCAGATATCGTATGATACTCCCTAGGTTTTCTCTTGATGAGAGGGGGTGCCCAACTAGCCCAGGAAATCTGACAGGTTCCGAAGGACGTCAAGGGAAATCACTGAGTGGGGTTGCTTTACCGCCGTTATACGGAGGTATAGCTCCTAAGTTTTGTATGTTCCACAGGGGCTAAGAGCAGCAAACGTCGCTTGTGGAACCTACAAAACTTAGGCGCTGTACCTCCGTAAGCGATCGCTTGCGGCGAAGCTTCCTAAACGGACCAACCATATCCCAACGCGGATTACATAAACAATGTTTTCCACAGTCACTAACGGTCCGTTTGCAAGCTTTAGTGCAAATAATCGGTTGTAACGACAGTAAAGCCTACTTGTATAGCAAGCAGTCCCTCAGTTATGTGCTATGTGAAAGAGAGGGGAGTTGGCTGGCTTTTGAACAGAAATGAGATTGTTAGAAGCCACTTCTATGTGTATATATACTATAAATGTTGACAAGGGCAATAATAGAGAAAAGCCCGTGCGGGACACGGAAAAAGCCATGAGGATCATTGTAAATAAGGTAATTATCTCACTATATTGATAGTATAGTACTGGTGTCCGGACGAAACTTCGACTAATGAGTCATCGTCGTGCGCCCTTGGCGCCCACCCCCAGATCTTGGCGGCAAGTTGGTGTCACTCGCGTGCATGCACTCCGTCACCATCTGCCAGTACTACTTGTACAACCCCCCTAAAGGGATCAACAAACACTCACTCCCATCCTCCCTCCTACTCCACCACTGTTTATCTTCGCCGGATGCCACCGTCCTCTATTGCCGTACTCTCGCACTTCCACCTAGGGCCTGCCTTGAGCTTTCCATTCCCGAATAAACCCGTCTGCCTTGTCACTGCTCTTTCCGTGCTGCTTCATGTAATGCGTTTTGAAATTATCCACCCTCGTAAATCTCGCAGTGCGTTTGCAGCCAGACTCCGGGCAAACCGGTCCATTGGGATCAACATGCTCTCTCGCTGTCTTTAGGTGGCGATCCAAGTCCGTCTTGCGGTTGAACTTTGTCCCGCAGATATGGCATGACTGAAGGCCCAGGCTTGAGTAATTAGCCGCATTGACCCGCCGCTTACAGCGGTGCGCCGGCCGGAAAGAGGAAGCAAGAGGAGAAGGCTCAAGGTTGTCGGTGTTAAGGTTCGGGTAATGCTGCCGGCTCTGAAAACCACTGGCCGGTTGTTGCTGTTCTTGTCTAACGGGATATTGTGGATAATTGGGATAAAAATCGAAGTAGTTGCTCGTTTGGTTGGTAGCGTGCCCAATGGCTTGAGAGGGTGAGGCGCTTTGAATCTCGTAGAGGTAGTTTGGGGGACCGCCGGATGAAAAGGGCGGCACATGGTCGGCCAACAGTACCGGGCACAGGCCCCCAGGGGGGCGAGGGGGGTATGATGCAAAGCGTCTCAAAGGGGGACCAAGGCCGTTGCATCCTGTAACGCTACTTATTTATCAGGGTAAAGGGTTACAAATTCTAGAAACATATTTTAGAGGTTCTATGTTCAATTCAGGCTACACTCTAAGTTTTTATTATATTTATCCAATATGGTAGTAGTATTTCAAATCATATTTTGTATTTATATAAACATTCAGACAAAGATTACTTGTTTATTAATACATTCTGTACCATAAAGGTTTAAATTTAAAATAATTGTGAAAAAGTTTGATATAATAAGGAATCGAACTTCTATACCACAAATACCATCTTTAACCAGAAAACCCTGAACCCTGATTGATAAGTGGCATTACAGGATGCAACGGCCTTGGTCCACCTTTGAGACGCTTTGCATCATACGTGAGCCAGCCTTCCCACCTGGCGTCCAAGGTGAGGTCGCCACCGGTATTGCCCGAACCTGTAAAACCGGAGTGGCCGGCATCGGGAAGGATAGTTGCCACCGGTTCTGTGCCACTACCTCCATAATTGTAGGTACCAAAACCTCCGGTACTCTGATGAATTGACTGGAGACTCACACTCCCTTCAGTAAAGTTTTGCTGGCTATGGCTGGATCGAGACATTCTCCGTTTTTCACAACCCGGAATGGTAACGAGCGAGAGCTCTAGAGATGGCTAACGGGGAGTGGGGGGGTTTTATACCAAATTCCTAGACTAATGAACGGACCCCCAACACCAGATGGAGCCATCGGTATGCTCTCTCTGCAGCAGGGATTGACCGGTGGAATATCTTCGCCTGTAATCGATATAATATTATGCTCTGATATCACTGACACATCTGCCCTGAAACCGTCTTTTCTTCTGCCTTCAAGAAGTCCCGAGTACGGTGAGAATGAATTAAGAAAGGGAAATTTCGTTTAGACAAAAAAAGGGGCGTCCTTAAACGGGGCATTATGGTTTTAATCCTTAACATGTACGCATACTGCTTTCTCGACAAGTGTTGCGGTGACCACGCCTAATGTATTGACCTGTCCTGACCACGACTATGGTCGGTGACCAGTGGTCAGCGGGGGGATAGGATGAGGAGTGGTGGGTAGCCCGGCTTCGCCCATTCTCTATGATAAAGGCCATACCTAATTTCGAGTTCTAAATTTCGATTTCAACCCTCAAGTCATGTATCAAGTTACGCTTCTATGTTTTCCTTCACCACCAAATGCCGGTAATTTATTCCTCCTGAAACTATCATGCCAGTGGTGTAAGGGTATGCGGGTGCATGTGCGCTCCCTAATTCGTAGAGGGTAAGTTATATCAGGCGCTCGCGGGATACTTGCACTCGACTACCAGCTCCTTACTCGGCTACTGCATGAGGAAAGGGCTAATCCGTCCCAGGGGATTTTTCTCTCGGAATCTAGAGGGTACAGTGTTGGCGGTGATGGCGGAGTTCCCGATCGCATTAACGGCAGCGCTTCAACGATATACTCCCCCCGAGTGAGATCTCGCTAGAGGTGGCACCTTCCATCAGCACCTTTTCCCCCGGTTGGAAATTCTCCTTCGCCTGATGAAAAGGCTAAAGCCATGTATACCCGAGCCGCCAGGCCAACAAGAGAGCGGGTCCCCGTGCTTTATGAGTTTTGTGCATTCGTAAGACCTTCTTTTCGTGCATCGCCCCACCCGTGCCCACCCCGGTACGGAAGGTACCAGAGACCCGGGTCAAACGGTGCCTGCGCTTACCTCACCACACCAGTCCCATTGGCAGGAATGATACTGTATAATTAACCGGGTGGTGGACCAAGCGCCCGGCCGCCCGGCCGCTCTCGCTACCAGACCAACGTTAAAATCCACAATCGCCCCCCATGCACCAACCAACGTCAAAAGTTAGTCCCCGAAGTATAGCCGCCTATAGCAAAAAGGCAGTCACTCTCCACCTGCAGCCTTCACTGTGGGAGAATTGAGCTGATAGCTCTAGCTCCTAAATCAAATATCCCCACATAAACCAGTATCACTAACAGTATTGATGGGGTATGAGAAGTAAATGCAACCTCTACAAGCAAGGTGTGGTAGCCTGATTGTTTGAGTATAGGGAAAGGTCAGGGATAGGCTTTTGGTTTTGGTGAGTATAATATCTATTCGCTTCTTCCTCTGGCTACACACTGCACGGCCCCGTATTTTAGCCCTCCTCCCCTAACCCTTCCCGCTGCCATATAAACTTGCCAGCCTCTCTATGCATCCAAGGCTATTGTGGAGTGCTTAGGTGCTACCGTAGTGCATGCAATTTAAAGCCTAGCTTCATTACTGAGGTCTGAGATTTCACCGCAGGCATCAAAGCGTTCTTCTAGGGAAGCCCGGATTCACTTTAGCCATTACCCGTCGGGGTGTGATGCTCTTTGTTTTTGATACCACCTCCTGTGTTGCTGTCTTGGCATTGGGGCCCCATCTGTCATGTGATCCTTTCCACGTGCAACTGTTACGTACAGTACTCGTAGGACGGTGCTCTATGAAGTGCCTTCTTTGTATCATCTCGTACTCGGCTAAGCACAGGGAACTTGGCAACGGGGCGAGATTAGCCGGTTTATGCGGAGCTTCTCCACGGCAGATTACTCGTTAATACTACCTGCGAAACTATAGCCGAAATTTAGAAACCTCGCTACCTTGATATCCACCTAAGTTAATGCACTACGACTTAGCGCAGAGGGTTAGTCAGACATGATCACTCACTCGCTGCGGAGGATTTGTAGCTGCCGCCCAGAACGACATCTGGTGCGGGAATGGCGGTCGGTATTGGAATCCTAGAAATGTGCCCGAGGAGACCGGGATGGAATGCTGAAAGCATGAAATTGTAATGGCCGCGCTCTATTAGGAAACGTACATATAGCTCGTGTTGCAGTGACCGCTGTTATGACAACAATACGAGATTGATTTCGTATATCGGTGGAGATTAGTGTCAGCTGCTTGCCAATAGAGTTCTTTGAGAAGGATGGCGGTGGACTGTCCGTTGGGTGTGGGGGCGGAGGATTGGAGCGGTGTCGTGGAGTAGGAGGAGGGGTTTCATCGCGTGTTTTTGTATGATGTTCCATGAGTACGGTACCAAGCTGGGGATGGGGATCTGCCGAAGACCTTAGTGGGTTTGCTAAGCGCGGGGCCTGTTAGGCTAGCAAGTGCGATGGGGCGGGGGGAAAGGTAATGTAAGCATTAACGTATTGAAGCGGTCACTCGGTCAGATGTTGAAGTGAATCGGTTTGCATGTGGGTTTTGCACACACCACGGTGAAACTCCGCCAAAGCCAAAACTCCCAATTCAGCCAAAGTGAGGAGGGCAAATCCAACAGTCTGTGCCATCAGGAACACCCCCAACCCTTCCGGATTTCCTCTTTCTACTGTTGGGCCTCGATTGGGATATCTAGATTTTGGCATTCCCGGTGCCTTAACTGCTTTACTCTCCCGCCTGCCCCACTGCCCAGCTCAATGCGTCACATCAAGTGTGGTTCCTTCCATAGAATCTGATTGCGCCGACAAGCAACTCTCTGAGCCGAGAGTGAGAGTGAACTGATTTGCCCAAACCAGCCGGGTAAGCAGCTCCCCTCCGCCGACGACATCGAAGCTGCAGATTATATAGGTTATTGGTGCACCACCATCTAGGATGCCGGTGGCGCTTGGCACGCTGTCATTCCGAAACCGCACCCCGACAAACCCCCAAAATGGTGTTTACCCGGACCTTAAGAGGCATTGGGGGCATGTTGGAGCGCAAACTAATGCCTTGTATTATGTTAGAAACTAAAAATGTTACAAGTATGATACCTGTAAGCTAAATTCTTGGTATTTTTCAATTTTCCTTAAGTACCTTTAGCAAAATATGTTTTGAGATGACCGAGGCCAGCAATGGCGGTGCGCCAAACAGCACCTAATAACTAATTTCGCTTCAATCCGACATGCCAAATGCCTTAGGGGGTACCCTGTGCACCAAAGTTGCGATTTTGAATTAGGGTATTTTCGCCAGGCCTGAGATTCTAATACAGTACGGTGAGAAGTGTATGAGTAAAGTACGGGTGCAAAAGTGCTCGTCCGGCAATGCAACAGAAACTCTACGATCACTACAAATTTACTATCTATTCAACCACAACTGCTTGGAATAAACTGAAAATGTGTATAGACATGCAATAAATATAAGGAAAGCTATATATGCAATTAGAAAGCAAAAAAAAATCAATACTTTGTATACCATCCCCTTGCATCTAAGACAGCAGCCACTCTATTAGGCAGAGACTCCCACAACCTTTCCAGAAATTCACCTTCAATATCCTGAGCCCAAACCTGATTGAGGACTTCTGCTAACCCTAACCCCTGGTCTTCAGCCTGAGATCGCACCTCAAGCTTTCCTTCTCCAACCCCGCAAGATTTACACTTTCTGGGAGCTTCAGACACTTACGCTCCCCGTGATTGACTCCCCTCTAAGGTTCTTGAGCTAGTTCTCGTAACACTTTGATTTCATTTTCTGGTTGATTTATTTGGGTTGAAGCTCCCCAAATACCTTTCTAAATCAAACTCCAGCAGCCGGCCTCCTCAGACATGATGTATGAAAGTAACCTGTTGTGTTGTTACAGGCTAGTTTTGTGGTAAGTTAAAGGGAAGATGGAGTGATGCCTCTTTTCATCTGAAGGAAGGGGTGAAGGGTCTGTGAAGGTTATTGTGGGGGATAAATTGGAGGGTATTGAGGGGAATTGTGAGGGGGAAGCGCGAAGTTCGCACTGGCAATTTGAGGATACTGTTGATCGTAAGTTTCTTTTCCTCCTTGGTAAGGAGGAGTACCTGGGTAACCGGGGAAAATTGACGGGTGCTAAAGGAAAAACAGGGAAACTACTTGATTGTTGGCTTCTGTGAAGGGGAGTGGTGTTGGTTGGTTTTTGGTAGTATATAAGATTGTCAGAAGTTCTGTGCGTGATATTATCCCAAACCTCCTGGAGAGAGGATCTACAAACACTCCATCTCCACCTCCCCTTACTCCATCGGCGCCTTCATTCAAACAACACCCCTATTTGCAGTACTCCCCTATTGGCCCATTGCTGTGGCACGACACCGGCCCTATTAAGGACTTAGGGCCTCCCTCAAGCTTTCGACGCTTGAACAAGCCTATCCATTTCACCATCGTTCTTTCCATGATGCCTCTTGGAATGGGCTTTGGAATTATCAGCCATTGTCGATCCCGTTGGATATTTGGAAAAGGGTGGAAGGGGAAAAACCCAGGTTGCGGTATACAGTACAGTACAGAATGTGAAATAAAAGTTACTGACACGAGAGAGTGGGAGAAAGTACCGTGAATTTGGAAAGTAAAAAGGAAAGGTGAAGGAAAATATACTCATTTGATGGCCTACACTTAGTTTTGCTATAACCTGTACAACACGTTTCTCAGAGTGCCGACCCGGGACCCGGCCTCCTCCAGTAACCTATCAAGCACTGCCCACAGCCAAGGTTGTGCGGGTGAGGGAGCAGTATGAAAGGTAAGAAACTCCTCTGCCTTCCTAATTCTCCCAGCCTCTACACCCCCTCCTTCCCTTACCCTACCACCGCGGGCCTTCGTCAAACATCACTACACAGCACTACCGTACTCTCGCACCGCCACATTACTGCGCATCCACTCACCCCCACCAAGAGCCTAGCTCATGCCCTGGCCCTCCACTCCCCGATAGATGTATCCGCCTCATCACCGCTGTTTCCACGTTGGTTCCTAAAATGAACCTTGAAGCCATCAGCCCTAGTTGATTCAACGACACACTTGGAGCCACTTGCTTGGCAAGCCAGTCCTCTCTGATCATTATGCATTTTAACGGCCCTTAGATGCTGATCTAGGTCCCTCTAGTGTTGAAATTCTACTCCGAAGATATCGCATACGTATGGGCGCCCGGGTTTGAGTAATTGGCTACATTACCCGTTTCACGGTGGCACGTGTTGGCGGGGAGTAGGAAGTGTAGAAAGTGCAAAATAGCCTGTGTTAGGGGTGGGGCAGAATTCCTGGCCCCAAAGAGTGCTGACCCGCTGCCGTTTTTGTCCGATGGAATCTTGCAGATAACCGGGACAAGGGGTGAGGTACCCGCCAATTTGGCTGGTAGCATATCCGGCGGCTTGGGCTGGTGAGGCGTTTCGGCGGTCAAATAGGGAGAGACTCGGGGTGGAGGTAGTGTGTTGGTTTGGGGGGTGTTGCGAGATTTCGGGAAAGTAGAATCGCCAAAAGCGTTTAGGGGACTAGCAGGAAAAAAAGGGTGGTCGATGGTCATCTCGCTATCGTGGATTCAAGTGTTTGGGAAGAGATGGGAGATATCATAGGAGCTTGTGCGTTTATCCGCTGCCCTGGGTAAGACTGTGAGAATATTTGTATCTAAGTCACTTGCACTTGTGATAGTGGAGTAGACCTGGTGAACAAGATATATCTTTAAGACTCATAGATTAATCCAAGCTTGCGTGCTCTTCTAACAGAAAGGAAAAATACACCCCTATTTATACCCTTCTATGGTTACGCGAACACTGACTCATACCAAGGAAATCTATATACCCTGCTAGAATCTTCTAGCATAACAACTGGTCATGTGACTGTGTCACATGACCGACACAGTCACACCACCGTACAGGAATGAGATACCGTATTTTGAACACTTCCCCTACGGTTCCATTCCCAGCCTATTAGAAAACCCTTCAAATGTCACCTTAACTAATCCCTTTGTACATATATCAGCCAAGTTGTCCTCGGTTCCAACTGCTATCACATCTATCTTCCCCGCTTCCCGTAGCTCTCTAGTGTAGTGGTGCTGAACGTCGATATGTTTCGTTCGGTCGGAAACGCCCGCGTTTTCGGTAAGCTTGATGGCTGCTGTGTTGTCACAGTATAGGATCGGTACAGTCTCAATTCCCATATGTGACATTCCTCGGCTAAGCCAGACGCTCTGTCTAGCGGCAAATGCGAGTGCGACGTATTCGGCTTCTGTTGTAGATGTTGCTACGGTTTTTTGTTTCTTTGATCGCCATATTACGGTACTTCCGTAAACTTGTACGATCAGACCGGTAAACGATTTTCTGTCTTCGAGATTTGAGGCGAATGAAGCATCAGTAAAGATCTTCAATGGTTGCTCCTTGTTGTCTCGGTTGTATCGTAATCCCTTGGTCTTGGTTCCTTTTAGATACCTAAGTACCCTTTTTGCGGCGGTAAGATGTGTGGTGGTGGGTTTTGAGGAGAATTGGCTGAGGAAAGCAGTGGCATGTGCGATGTCAGGTCTTGTAGCGACAGCGGCGTACATCAGCGATCCAATGATGGACTGGTATTGTCGTTGATCGCATAGTTGATCATCGTCTTTTGCTTTCATAAGTGTAGTATGGACTTCAATAGGAGTGGCAACTGGTTTGGCTTCGCTTAGGTCAAATCGTTCGAGGATCTCAGTAATATACCGTTCCTGGTAGATTTTGAGATTGTCTTTTGAGATTTCGATCTGCATGCCTAACAGTAGTGATGCTTGTCCAGAGTCCGTACATTGAAAATGGGATTGTATTTTGTCAATACATGTATCGACTAGTGAGGATTTTCTGGCTATTAGAATATCGTCAACGTAAATGCAACAAAAGAGGTTTTTTGCAACAAGAATACATGGGTCGAAGTCGGTAACTTTAAGGTTCATGGTTTCGAGGGTTTTGGTTAGTCGTTGGTACCATAGTCTTGGGGATTGCTTAAGTCCGTAGATGGCTTTCTTAAGCTTCCAGACCTTGCCTGGTTCGCGATATCCTTCCGGGAGCTCCAGGTAGGTTTCCATGTCTATATTGCCATATAGGAAGGCGCTCTTGATGTCGATCTGTCGGAACTTATAACCACGTTTGACAGCTACTGCCAGCAGGAGTCTTAGGGATTCTAACCGAGCAACCGGGGCATAAACTTCTTCATAGTCTTCGCCTGGGGCTTGGTTGAAACCTTTTGCGCAGTATCGTGCTTTCCGATGTTCGATAGTGCTATCCTTTTTGACTTTGGCCTTATAAACCCATCATCCTGTTAATACCTTTTTTCCACTTGGTTTTTCCACTTCCACTCCTACTTCTCGTTTTCTCAGTACCTTCATCTCTTCGTCCATGGCTTTCTGCCATTCATTTCTCTCCTGCGATTCCATGGCCTCTCTATACGTATTAGGGTCTGGTATGTGATACATGAGACCAACAACCGTATATCTTTGAAGATTCCCTTCTTCATTCCGAAGCTGTTCATCAAGTTCCTCTCTCCTTTCCTGGAGAAGTTGCATCTCGTCCTCGGTTAGACCTTCCAGCTTACAATCCCGTTCGTTTCCTTTTATTTGACGTTGCAGAGACCGTATCTTCTTTTCTATCTGAAGTTTTTCTTCGTCTCGTGCTTTCTGTGTCTGAGTGCGTTCTCGAGTAGAACGACGGGGTGCTGGAGGTTCCGAGGAGGAGGTATCTGGAGGAGGAATAGGTGTTGATTGGAATTCGCCGGGCATAGAGGTAGTAGGAGGTGGTACTGGTGTTGTCGGTCTTACTGGGGTAGATGACCCTTCCTCATCGGTACGTTCCGATTCACTAGATTGATCCGACTTTTCCTTTTCTTCTCTTTCTATTGTTCGTTGAAGATATTCAAACGATACCCCTTTTGTCTTTCCAAATTTCACATCCCTTGCTTCGATCACCGTGTGCCGTTTAGGTATGTAAACACGGTAAATCGTCGGACTGGAAGTGTATCCGACTAGGTGACCTTCTTCTGCTGTCTGGTCAAACTTTCCTCGCTTCTCAGCTGGGATATGTACCATGACATCGGCGAACCAGGGATGGAGGTGACTAATCGTGGGTTTCGTTTTATATAGTTGCTCGAAAGGTGTTGTTTTTATTGATGAATGCCACCGTCGATTGTAGAGGTAAGCCGCTGTGGAATAGGCCTCTCCCCACAATGATTTTCGTTCAGGTGGCATCATGCATCGTACCATTGTTGTAAGGGTCCGATTTAGCCTTTCTGCGACTCCGTTTGATTCAGGGTTGTAGGCTGGTGATGTGGTGTGGATGACTCCTTTTGTGTTTAAGAATTCAGACACTTTCCGGTTAAGGTATTCGGTTCCTTGGTCGCTATGCAATCGCTTGACTCGTTTACCGAATTGAGTAAGTACCATTTCCCAGAAGTGTTTTATGGCAACTTCTGCTCCGTCCTTTGTCTTTAGTAGGTAAATCCAACAATACCTGGTATAATCATCTATAAACGTCATGTAGTAGAGATTTTTTCCCAGTGTAGATGTGGACATTTGACCACTAAGATCGGAATGGACTTTGTCGAAAGCTGACTTGGTTTCGATGTCCTTTGACTTTGGTTTTACATGCGTGGTTTTGTTTCGATTGCATGTTGTACAATGAAAGTCTGATGGAGGAGCGATAGGGGTGGCGTCCTTGTAACAATCCTTAATCACACTCGGATGTCCAAGGGCTTTGTGCCGTTCTTCGTAAACAGAAACAAAAGACTTCTCATTACTCATCCTAACATACCACAACCCACTTTTCTTATCCGCAACCATGAAAATCCTCCTTTCCTTCTCAAACATCCTTCTTCCTTTTTCTACCGTAACCTTTACTCCAACATCGTCCAATCGGGATTCAGATACCAATGAGTATCGAAACGTGGGTACATACAGTGCTCGTTTGAGGATGACTGTATGTTTGGTTCCATCCAACAGGCGCACGTGGAGGTAAGCATCTCCGGATGCCGTTGCCTAGTGAATTCTACCGTCTGCTGTTACTATCTTTTCGGAGGAAGGCGTAAGACTTTGGAAGTCACCTGAATTGGGAGATATGTGGTTCGATGCCCCAGAATCACATAACCATTCTGTCGAGACTTCCCCGATTGTCATACAGACAACCTCTTCCTCTGGTGTAGGAGGTTCCTTGGCTTTCGCCATCAGAACCGTGACTGTAGCGTCGGTAACAGCTGCGGTGTTTGGCTTGTTGTCCCGTTTCTTCTTTTTGGCTTTTTCCCTTGAGAGACCTCGACATTTGTTGGTATTGTGGGTATCGCTTTTCCCACCTCTTGCTGCACACCATGTGCAATACATCTGTTTCTTGTTCTTGTAAGGTACCGATAGTACCTTTTCCTCCTCTTTACCTTCTCCTTTTTCTGCTGCCCTGCTTAGAAAGTAATCCCGAACGTCCACGTATCTGGTTGTCTTTCTTGCCGACAAGACATCGCATAGATCAGGGTGCAACTCGTTGATGGATAGCATGAAGACAGTGCCCTTGACTTCTTCTGCTTGTGTCCATGCTCGCATCGCGGTTTGGAATTCGTTGGTTGTTTCATCATCAGCTGATGAACATCGTTGTGCAAGACGGTTCCATGCAGTTTCGAACTTTGTGGCATGGTCGGAGATGGATTGGGTGGAGACAAGTTTGATTTTCCAGATGGCTTCAAGTAGCATCATGTTGGTAGCGGGAGTTTCTTTGTCGAATCGGTCTTTGAACGCCTGCCAGACCTCCGCTGCTGAACTTTTGGCAGAGATGTCGGCATGGTAGATGGAGTTTACTGCTTGGTAGAGGTAGAATCTAGCTTTAGTGTCCTTTTTCTTCCACGTCGTGACTTTTGTAGCATCTTCTGATGCTCCGATCGTAGGGATCTCAGGCTTCTTTTCCGTTCCCAGTACTACCTCTGACAGACCAAGGACTTCGAAGGCAACCAGCCAGGCTTGCGCCCAAGTCTGGTAGTTCTCTTGTCCTTGTAGTTTTGGGTAGTCGGTTACGGATAGCTTGAAGACAGTTTCGGTATCATTCGACATATTGCTTTATCGTGGTACGTTTCCGATTACTGTCGTTTCTGATCGTCTGTTTTGTGGAAGGGGTCGGTTTCTTTGTGACCAAAATCGCCAACTATTTATCTCGCCTAGGTTCCTGATTGCGTCACGGCGTAGATCGTCGTAGTACTTTTCACAACAGGAAGGGAGAAGATAATCAGGTGAAAGAGGGTGTTTTTTGTTGCAGTAAGGACACGTCCACCAGTCTAGTGCATCAAAGTACTGGCGGGCCAGGTTGGTTTTTGTTGAAGGAGGTGTTTGAGGGGAGGATTAATGGTATACGCTCGCTTAGGAGTGCTCTTATGGCCTTGTGGTATATGATGTTCAGGTTTGCGGAAGATCTCACAAACCCGGGCTCATAACTTGAGAATATTTGTATCTAAGTCACTTGCACTTGTGATAGTGGAGTAGACCTGGTGAACAAGATATATCTTTAAGACTCATAGATTAATCCAAGCTTGCGTGCTCTTCTAACAGAAAGGAAAAATACACCCCTATTTATACCCTTCTATGGTTACGCGAACACTGACTCATACCAAGGAAATCTATATACTCTGCTAGAATCTTCTAGTATAACAACTGGTCATGTGACTGTGTCACATGACCGACACAGTCACACCACCGTACAGGAATGAGATACCGTATTTCGAGCAGACTGGGATAGATATTGCTCAGGGTTGTGGACCTTATTTGGGAGTCGAGAGAATTGCCACCATTACCAGCCCATGGTGCTGCACCGGCCAAAGCTACTAGGCGAATTGCAGTAGTCGGGGAGGATGTTCTGCGCTAGCTCGGCACAGTTAATGTTGGAACCATAGGAGCCAAAGTTGCCATCGATCCGATCGTTTTAGTGGAATTTTTGCCGCCACCGCTGGGTTGCCAGGCCTGAGAGGGAGCTATGGTACCGGTATTGTTGTTGGGGTATTGCTCGGCTATTCCAAACACTGCGGTTTGGTGAAAGGATCTGTGGCGATGGGGTCCTGTTCGCTTGGCTAGGGCGTATCTCTATGAATGTGTCCATGTTGTCGTACGTGGCGGGCCCTCGGAAGGTATGCGGGGGTTTGTTATCGCTTCGGGAACTCCCAGAGTCAGATCGACCGCGGGGCGGCCGCATGCCCTCCTCGAAGAGACGGTCTCCCTGGAGATGTTGGACCGCGTCTTGGCCATTCCGCCCACCGGGGTCAACCGGGAAGTTGTTGGAATGCCTATCAGGTATGCTGTTAGGAGATTTGTGGATAGATAATATATGCTTATAGGGCATAGGTTTCAGGTCCTTCTGTTGGGGTTGTTACCCGTTGATATGAGGTAACCGTGCCAAGATTCCTACCGATTATGTAACTGCACGCAGTTGCAAAATTTGCAGCACGTCTACGACATGCCCGACAGCTCAACGTCAGGTTCGGCTCAACATCAGATTTTGACCTAATTGAATTTCCCGCACCCATCAAACTACTCGAGTATGATACCTCAGAAATGCCTGAGTATGCTAAAAAACTATTCAGATGCTGAAGGGATAACCTGGAAAACCTGTGAGAAGTCATTTCAATTTAAGAATTCAAATATTGTAAGCTCGAGCTTAAAGGTTCAAGAGGCACAAAGTTCGCTCTAAAATTTCACCATACCAAAAATCTACACGGCTTGGCTGGAACCAGAAAAGGGCCCCCCAACAAGAACAAATATTATTTAAAATTGGTTTTATGAAAACTAATCTTTAAAACCTAAATTATTTTTGAAAGCATTTGAAGAAGTTGCGAGGTAATAGTGTGGGCTCAAAATTAAAATCTGGCGTTGAGCCGAATCTGACGTTGAGCTGTCGGGCATGTCGTGGATGTGCCTCAAGATTTGCAACTGCGTGCAGTTACATAATCGGCAGGAACCTTGGCACAATTATCGGGCATGGATATTTGTTTTGTTTCTTTCACACCCTATGCCATTGGGCATGTGGTTCTTTTTTAGAGGTTTATGAGAGTTCTGGATTGTTGTGGAGTAAGTTATGAAGGATCATGATTTGTCAGGATGGTGTGGTTCTTTACTCGCCAAAATCAAAAGTCTCTCCCCGACCTTTACCTATGCCCAAACGACTGGGCCACCACAACTTGCAGCTCACTTCCCATAACCTCTCAACACCACTAGTGACACCGTTTTCTAGGGATATTTGATTTATGAACGATAGTTATCAACACCATTTTCCTACCACGAGGTTGAAAGAGGGGAGTAATTGCTGTGTTGCCACTGGCGGCTATACCTCGGGGACAGGCTTTTGATTTTGGCGAGTAGTGCTCGTGGCGTTTCTTTTGGGTTCGGGAGTTGGTATATGTTTTAGGTATATCTCCTATTCAGTCATTAGCTAGAGGAGAGATTGCCGTTTTTCACATACTTCTACGCCCACACACCTAGCGATGCTTTGAGCCTATTGTTATCGCACTTTGCTTCCTCATTCTTTCGTGCCTTCCTTCACACTCTATCAGAAGTCCCCCGCCACTCAGTAGCGGCTACCCGTCTGGTGCGGCTCCGGCACCTGCGAACAAATGCACAAAAGTTAAAAACGGGTGGCGGCGGTCGGGGGTGCAACGGAAGCGATAATGGCGCTCAACAATACCCATGGGATCATCCCCTCCCGCTGTGGGAGCGATAGTTCCTCAACCGTGTGCATGAAAATATTGGTTCCACTAGAGGAAGCAACTTTTTTTGGTCATCGCTCGAAAGAGAATATCTCGTCAGAACCCAGAAGCAATCCTTGCACTTGTAACTATCCCTAAGTTTGTAACTGCGCCCAAGAGATTGGTGGAATAAGGTCTCAATTCGGGGCGCTAGCACTTGTATCTCAGCGCCAATTGGAGATGCATTCCCGCTCTTTCTATTCTTGTAAACAAGATCCCGGGCTCAGCGGAGCAGACTAGGCCAAGGGACACTGGTATCGTGCCGAGGAAAGGGATAACAACTGAGGCTATTAGTACGAACCGGGATCTTGGTCTCAACTGTAAGAAGTCAGTTAGGGGACCTCAGAGTGGGAACCGCTTGGATCCCCGTTCTTGGTATACGGGTAGATTCCTTTGTCTTGTTCCCCGTAAAAACCCAACTCAAGGATTGTCGGTTGTGATTTGGGTCTCGTAGACTTGTTACGCAAGCCCTCGGCACCGGCGGGGGCTAGGTATCCGGGCCGTAAGTGCCGGTACGCAAGTAAGATTGGAGGGTTGTTTGCAAATAATTGTCGAAAATACAGGCGAGGAGGAGATGATCGGAATGGAGGTTCCACAGAAGGAGGCGGAGAATGAGATGTAGAACAAAATAAGTATGATACGCAGAGTGAGGAGTTCGATGTGTTTAGAAAGGAAGGAAGAGGATGATGTGGGTGGGGGGTCAAGCGTGGAGAGAAATGAAAAAAACAAATATAAGGAAAAAATTTCGTGCTAGCGGTAACAGTCCACACGTAAGAGGTACAGTACACCATACCCCTCCATAGCTGTAGTGCGTGATCGTCCACATATGTCCAACACTATTAAGCCAGGGTGCGAGTGATCGTTTAAGTTTTGTGTTATGCTTGACGAAACGATAAACGGATACTGTTAGGAGGGCATCCGTAATCGGAAACTCGATGGGGATGTCTTGACTGGATATAGAGAGGAGTCTACCGTTGCATATGTACTCGGGGGGTGCGTTAAGTCGGGCGACACCCATATAAAGTAACTAGGGTTTTTACCCATACAAACGCGTTTTGCACCAATTTTTTTGTATGAGGAAGAAAGTCGGGCGACACCCAGAATAGGCAATAAACCAAGACTTTTTGTGGCACCACGCCCGACTTACCCTTACCCCCGAGTACATTTGTGGGATAGGTATCGCACCCTATGCGGTTACCGTGGTTCACTTGTTATGAGGGAGAACACGGTAACGGGACTGATCTCCTTACCGCACTGTAATCCAATTCACTTCTTTCTACCGGGCAAGGATCTTAATAAACGCCCTGTGAGTGGTTATTTCATTCGCACGGCGCGTCGTCGAACGACAGTGCGCACTGGCCGGTATGGCGGAACGCCATGAACGCCAGGAAGCCGGTGGCGCACAGCTATTAGCCAAAGCAAAAAAGCATACTCGTGCCAAGGTTGCAGCGCTAAGGCGCTGCAACCCCCGAAACTTCGCTAGCTCAGCTTTCGGAGGCACTCATCCTGAGTGCCCGAGGGGCAAGAGAAGATAGGCCTTCGGGCGAATTTGGTTTTGGTTTTTTTTTTTTTGCGGAGAAGGGTTGCGAGGCCGGACTGCCGGCGGTAGTGTTTTATGTGGTTCTCTGTGTTCGGGCTGAGCTAGATAGGCAGAGCTTTGTATAGGGTTGGCTTGCCTCATGGAACGCAACGCCGTGAGAAGAGTGCCTGGATGGGAATGCTTCTCGGTAGTGTAGTTACCGAATATATTTTATTAAAGTGACCGACAGCTCAATGTAAGTTTGCAGCTCAACGTAAGTTTGCAGCTCAACATATGTTTGCAGCTCAACATATGTTTGCAGCTCAATGTAAGATTGTGGCTCAATGCAATTTTGTGGCTCAATTTTGTGGCTCAACATAGAATTGTGGCTCATTAGAATATGAGAGTTCAATAAAGTATAATGGCTCAATGAACTTGAATTAAGAAAGCTCAATTAACTTGAAGCAAGGTAATTCAATAAAGCTTTATAGCTGAATAGGTGTAAACCATTGTAGTTCAATAAAGTGTTATAGCTGAATAGGTGTAAACCATTGAAGTTCAATAAAGTGTTATAGCTGAATAGGTAAAAACTATTATAGGTCAAGAGTGCTTAATAGTTCTGTAAAAATAAAATATTCTTAACCATGATGGTTCAAAACAGTTTCAGGACTTGATATAGCTTCATAGATTTAAATTTCTATGTTACTAGCAACATTTTTAAGACTATATAAGATAGTTTCATCCAGTAGTTAGATATCATATCCTTAAATCCAATACCACCTACATCGACATCTGTCATGCCTCCAGCATCCTCTTTCACACTACCTAGCCACCGGGTAGAGCCTTACAAAGACATTGAAGTTCGCATCCAAGCAGCTATCATATATCTTCAAATGATGGGAGAAGATTTTTCAAACATAGCTGCTCTCGCTCGCCGATAAGAAGTTCCTGAATCTCGTCTACGACGCAGATGGCAAGGTTGCCTGTCTAAGCAAGAAAGAGGAGGAGCCAATAAAAAGCTCTCCGATAATCAAGAATTGGCAGTATGTTAATATCAGGACTGATTGGATACTATTGGAACAAGTGCACACTTGCAAATGGTGACTGGTTCTGCAAATGTAATTTTGCAAAATGCACATACTGGTACTTCGCCAGCCTCTATTATTAGCGAGCATTGGGCACGCTGATTCCTATCTTGCAATCCTGATTACTTTGTTTGAAAATAATATATGATCGATGTCTGTAACCGGTACGGGTTACTAGGATTTTATGTTTGGTTTCACAGTATCGTTTGATACTTGTAGTATTTCGTGTGCTATCGGCTGATACACACAATCTTTTATGTTTGGTTTTACAGTATCGTTTGATACTTGTATCGTTTTGTGTGCTATCGGTTGATACACCCATTGTTTTGTGTTTGGTTTCACAGTATCGTTTGATACTTGTAGTGTTTCATGTGCTATCGGTTGATATACACCTTGTTTTATGTTTGGTTTTAGAGTATCGTTTGATACTTGTATCGTTTCGTGTGCTATCGGTTGATACACACAATGTTTTGCAATATCGCTCATACTGGAGATAAGTGATATGCCGTATTTAAAGACCGCTGATTCCCGCGATGGAAACAGCAGACTTCGACAGACAGTATTCTTAAATATACTTGGTTGAACAGTTACTTCCTTGATCTCCTGTTACACCCCGTTCGCAGCCTCCTTTAGCAAGCAGCGCTCGCTTCGTGTTGATCATGAAGCCATCTGCTCCTATCGTACCACCACGTGACTAGGGCCTGGCCCGAACACGTTACAATGTCAACCACAAGAATGCACATGATCCAATGGATATTCGCAATTGGTTTGAGAAATACAAGGCAATTTGTGACCCGTACTCAATCAAGAATGATAATAAGTACAACTTGGACGAAACTGGATTTCGTATTGGTGTTAGGCGGGATCAGTGGATCGTTACTTGCGACCCAAATTGAGTGGGATACTTGGGAAGTTCTACAAACCGAGTGCTTGTTACTGTCTGTGAAACAATTTGTGGAAATAGAACTGTCCTAACTCCTATGATTATTGTTCCTGGTGTTATCTACCAAGAGTCATAGTATACAACAACCAGTCTCTCTGATGACTATGTGGTCACTACTTCTGAGACTGGGTACAACAATTATGATTTGACAAGGAAGTGACTAGAGCACTTCAACCTCTCTTCATCTCAAGCCCAGATTGGCGTATACCGTCTTCTAATCCTGGATGGGCTTGGATCCCATTGTACAAAGCAGTTTCTCAACTGCTGTAATTTATACACGATTATTGCATTCTGCCTTCCACCTCATACCAGCCACCTTTTACAGCGGTTAGATGTTGTGGTTTTGCAACCATATAAATATTATCATGCTGGGGCAGTTCAGGCAGCCACTCGAACAGGACGTGATGACTTTGACAAAGTGGAATTCCTTGACAAGATCGATTCAATCAGGCAGAAAACCTTTAAGTCATCCACTATTGAATCGGCTTTCCGAGATTGGGATCTTATTTCATTCAATCCAGATATTATACTTGAAAAGCTACGTGAAGCTTGTGTTGCAATCAATAGACTACTGACACCCCCGGTTAAAAATGAGAACACTATTCCTCTTATGATTCCGACATTAAAGAGGCAGGCTGAAGAACTTCAGCATGATACATTGGACCTGTCACCATGTTTCCAGCAATGGTTGAAGTTAGTTCTGCAAGGTGGTTTAGCACAGGTACAGTCAGGTGTCTTGGCTATTGAGCACCTAGAACATACAGGGGCAGTAGAGCAGGCACAAAGTGCAAGAAGTAGGGCGCAAAACCGTCAGCAGATTCAAAGGGGTAGGGGGTTATATGCAGCTGCAGCAAGACAGATGGTTAAAAGACAAGGGGATTTGGAGGTAGAAAAAGCTGAAAAACAGTTACAGCGGACTAGAAATGCAAAAGAGACAGCAGAGAGGGTAGAGCGAAAACTATTGCTTGATGAGATAAAGGTTTGCATTAAAGCAAGACACAATATTCTAATATATAAATTTTTTTTCTCCCAGTTATTTGTCATTGGTATTAAAAGACAGGCAAGGATATGGAAAATAAATATATAGTAGTCTTATAGAATTATAAATTCATAATTCTCAATATTGAAAAACGTACCAAAATAGGATAGTGCCACAGATAGATATCAAGCCACAATTCTAGATTGAGCCACAAAATTGAGCCAGGAAATTTCATTGAGCCACAATCTTACGTTGGGCTGTAAACTTACATTGAGCTGTTGGGCACTCAGGTTGAGTGCCTCTGAAAGCTGAGCCAGTGAAGTTTCAGCTGTTGCAGTACCTTAGCACTGCAACCTTGGCACCAGTATCCCCAGATTTCACCCATGTATGAACAATTACTGCACCGTACCCCGTTTTCAGGAACAGCACATATCACAACCTCTCTTTACCACTAGATACTAATTCCTAGGAATGCTGGATTTATGACTGATGGCTATTATTATAATTCCCCCATCCTTAAGACTACTATATGGGAGTAATTTCTATGTTTCCACTAGCGGCTATACTGCGGGGACAGGATTCCGATTCCAGTGAGTACAGAGTCTATTACTGCTGGGGAGTCTTAGCAGAGTTGAACTCCGTGAAACTACTGAAGAGCAGCAAGGCACCTGCTTTGTACATTCTGGCTCCCTAGGTGTGGCTGGTGTTTCGCTCGATCAGTTTTGGTGCTGCAAGCGTGAGCAGAGTCTTTCGCATGTAATGCCAGGCAACTCGGTGCATGGTTGAGATATTGGGAAAGGTGGTGAGATTGCGTAAAATTTGGCGCACAAAGAGGGAAGGTTTTCCCCCTGCGGTGAGCGGACAGTGGGGAGGGGGGGGATATGGGCAAGAGGAAAACCAAGAGAACGAACGTGAGAAGGAGCCCAGTGGAAGAGCAGGAAGCAATACACAGTGGAGCGTTTCTGTCATCTATGATACTGCTTTTACTATATCCTGCCTGTACTGTACTCAAGAGACAACTCTTGTCCTCTTTTGCCTCAAACTCAAGACTACAGGTGTAGTATATATTACCGGCAAGAAGAACCTGAACATAGGGCCACTGTCTGGTTGCCGGGAGGTAATTATGCTTATATAGATAAAGACATCTCTAGTAATTTGACTAAGAAGGTAAAAAAAAAGAAGAAAGCAAAAAAGAAAACCTGAACATTAGCACGAGGAGCGCTATTTTCAGAACAATTGAAATAGCAACAACAAAAATCAATTATGATAACAAGAAGAACCAACAAGGGGACCTGCACGTAACACGTCAACGGCGGAGGGAGGTCTTTAGAGTAGGTACTTTCCTGGATAATATTGATTGAGAGAAGGTCAAAGGGGAGAGAGGGGGAAAGACCTGAAAAAAAAGAGGACAAAGGGGGAATAAGGGAAAGATGTTGAAAGGGGTTGGAGGAAAATGAAAAAGAAGGTAGTGGGAGAGAAGGAGGTGGGATAGTGTAAGGACCCAGCATACATGAGCTGTGGCAGCCGGAACCTACACACATACAGGTAGCCAGGAGGTGAACTGGTAGGAAAAGGCAGGCAAGGTAGTACTTGACCTATGGAGGCCTGATGGTCCGGGCTCCGAGATGAACAGAATTAGCTGACCAGATACTTTGGTACCGGGGCACACCCCGGAGTGGTGTCAGCATAGGTAGGGACCTTTGAAGGGGCAGTTACTCAGTTAGGCTGGGTAACGGGAGAAAGGTCAGAAGTGTCTGTCTCTGGTGATGGAGTAGACAGGGTAACAGGGAGAAGTCATCTTGTCCACTAGACAAGGTTACCCTGCCATCTGGCTCAGGTTACCCTGCCATGAGGCTCGGGTTACTCGGTCCAAAGTCCTGAGATACCCTACCTGTCAATATGAAGTCCCTCCGGGAGGTCGGGAAAAATGACTGGAATGTTTGTCATACGAAGCCATGTATAATACTGGAATCTGGGGTTCCGGAGGATGCTATGGGGCAAGCTACACAGCTGTGAAGAAGATGTAAATTGGGGACATTATTCCTATCATACCCCTCCCGCCCCGCCATGAGGCCCGGACGTCATGGCAAACAGTTGTGCAGTTGTCCGCAGTCTAGCAAAGAGGACTCTTTGCAGGCCTGCCGGCAACACAGTATAGGTCGCTGCTGTGCGGTCAACCTTAAGCTGTTCGCCGGATATATAAAAGGGCATAGGGTGGAAGGGGGATTACCTCCTTCAAGTTGTTGGGAGTAAAACAGACCAAAACTGACAGAGTTAACGGGTGTTAACTGCAGGGGTCCCGAAGGTAGTCCGGGGTGGTGCCAGGGTAACTGAGAGAGTTTACAGCTACCAAGCCCAAAAGTGTCCCCAACACTATAAGCCCTGAAAGGAAAGTGCAGAGACAATAAAAGCATGATTCCTACCCCAGGCAAGGTAGATCCGAGGTAGTGGTCATGGGTAGCAACCCATTGGATCACTTGCGGACTATGGTATCCTGCGCAAGACACCGGAAGCCGGCGACTTGTAAATAGTAGATAGATGAACTGCTCAAGGTATCTTTGGGAGGCAAGTAGAAATCAATGCATATGGGACGGGTATCATAGGTAGTCCAGTTCATCAGGTGGGTTGACTATTAGCCACTGGGAAGACACCGATATGCGAAGGTTTTTACTCCGCGGGGCAGAAGGGGAATGTGCTGCAGAAACGATGCCCACATAAGGTGAATACGGACCACAGTGTGTCGACACATGCATGCCCGAAGGAGGTGCCAGGAGACATGTCGGACCAACCTTAGTGGAGACAGGTGTGGTCAAATAGTTAGAGTAAGCTGATGGGGGAGTTTCAGGCATAAGATAAAACTACCTGAAAGTCTATACGAGAACTCTCCTACTCCAACAATGCATCCTCTCGCGACCTTAATTGAGTGAAGCATCAGGCTTAATGATCTTAAGTTTTACGGTTTACTTTACTCGTACATTGTGGGACTATTTTGGCGATATGTTTGAAGTTGTTCAGTGTGGTGGCACTCTTGGGTTCCATCTTGCTAGGGGAGCCCCTGGTACTGTATATCGTTAAGTGAGCTACTCGCTTCACTCCTCTCCTGATTAATGGTTTCCGATTTTTGGCACACCCCTTGCATGAATACTGGTAACCTGGTCTAGAACAAGTAGCCTAGGGTGGAAAGTGCAATGGCTAGTACCGAACTTAGAACCAGAATGGAGTCCAACTTGGATTCAGACGTTGACCAAGTTGAGAACACGGCCAACAGGTTTCGTGTATCTGTTATTGCGGATGTTCTGGGTATTGACTGGGATGGCCACCAGCTGCTCTCTGAGGGCGCTCCTATTCAGTTACTCCTTGTATGTGTTGATCCTCCGATTCAAGACCCTCGCGCTGCGGCGCTCTTATTTTTCCAAGACCCTACCCTTGTCCACAATCTGACCCCTCCTGCGCTGGAAGGGGTTCCCTTTAGCCAGTTCTCCCGCGGGTTCGTCACACCTTACATTGTCCCAGACATATCAAAGGTGAATCAGGAAGCGAAGCGGACACTGAGAAACTTGAACACGTAGCAGCAGCAGCGGTTCCGAACACAGGTCACTACGGCAGCAGTGGAATGGATAAAAGTGCAGCAGGAGGTATACCTGCAGATGATAAGGGATCAGTACGCATTGAAGACACGGATGGCAGTATTGGGAAAGGCTTTTGAGGGAGGGTATAGTATTGATGCTGAGAATGATGTACTGATGCTAGAGGCCGCGCCCCTACTCCCACTCATCCATACCAAGCCCGAGAACTTCGGGCTGGAATTGGCCATGAGAGCCAGAGACGACCAGTGGAGGGGATACCTGAGCCCAATCCGGATACAGAGGTTCGAAAGCCTGAAACGTGATGGCTGCAGCTATACCGCCTCCTTCGTAAGACCTTCTACAGGCTCCCTGTTGGTCCCCCCCGCAATCGCCCGCACTTGTTCGGGCAGCCCTACCGACGGGCCAACTGATAGACGTCGGGTAAGAAAAAGGACATCCAAGGTGAAGGGCATTACGGCCCTGGACAGGCCGGACCCTACTCCTCTACCGACCCCGGCTCCTATTAATCTGCCTGCAACACAATCCGCTGCAATGCCCATATCCCTCATCGCCCCCCCAAGACCAATGCCCCTGCTAGTTTTGATGCCCACTGCTGATACCTTTCCTGCCGCAGCCTTCCCACCAGCATTATTGGCTACCCTAGGGTTCTGGCGAGTGCGTGTGGCATCACCAGGATTCTTTGGACTGGCAAGACATTAGGAAGAGCGAACACCCATGGCTCCATCACGGGGGACTCCGGTCCCCGGACCTGGGACACCTGCTCGCTCCGTTCCTTGGGCACCGGTCATTCCCTCAGGGCCCTCAAAACCAGGTCTTCCCTGTGGTCTCCCTACTATCACAAGTGGCGGTTCGGATAGCCAAGATGAGTTCTGTCTGTCGGGTTGTATGTTGGAAGAAACCCAAATGGGGTGGATTCATTACCACTCCTATGGGTGTAGGAAGGGACCACGGACTTCGGTGAGGCATAGAAGAAGGCAAAAGGAGGAGATGGATGACCGACATGTGGGTATCGTGGGTCATGGAGACACCCTGGCCCCCCGGTGCAACTCCTGAGTTGTCCAGAGTTGCAGTCATTTCTGTGGACCACACAGGCGGTGCCTAACCCGACTCTGGAGGGTGCGCGATGCCCTGTTCCACCACTGGCATCAGGACCATCAGGGGCTAACCCCCCGGAGGAGGGCAATCACGATAGCCAGCAGGAATGGTTCGATGGGTATGATAGACCCCGGGAATCCCCAGGGGGGAACAACGGAGGTAGTGGGGATGGAAAGGCACCACCCGGAAGTGGTACGGTGGGAGCAGGTGGAGATCCAGGGGACTCTGACCATGACAGCGCGGATAATGATGACGGGAGAGATTCCCTCGCTGATTTGACCCCCTTCCTCGGTGCTCGCAAGGATGACTGGAGTAGGGAGAAGGAAGGAAGGTGGGATCACCGGGCCAGGAGGGTAGCGAAGGCCCTAAAGGGTACTGGTTCAGCTTCTGGCCTATACCGAGACACCGGGAGAAGAAGCCGGAAAAGCTGAGTGGTATGGCTCCTTTCGAGGGCAAGGTTACGGAACTCGCAAGGCTCTTGACCTTGGTAGAGGTCCAATTTGGATACTTTGCGGATTGCAAGTTAATCGATATGGATAAGGTAAACCTGGTAATCCCCCTTCTTGAAGACTCAGCTCAGGCATGGCATCTGGGGTTGCATGGGCACATTAACAAGGAAGCCACCAAGTGCACTGGCGTTCACGTAAAGGACAGGAACCTCTTACGGACATGGAGAGGATTCTGAGAACATCTGGGACGAAGTTTCGGCGGAGACCAGGCCGAATGAGATCGATCACTTCTCGCGTGGGAAGACCTTATGATGGAGCCACACCCCATCAGTGAGTGTCTGGATAAGATAATTGATTACATGTATAAGCTTTGCTATACAGATCCAGTGCAGATACGAGACAAGGTTCGATGAGGCATGACACAGGAGGTTCAGAAAGCGTGGGCACTTAAGGAGCCACATCCGACCAACCTGAACGAGTACCTTGATCTTGTCCTGCAAGTTGGGCACACGCTGGAGGACAACAACCGGTTCAGTAACCACGTCATCCACCCAGCCACCCGGTCTCAGCCAGCAGATGAGAAGGAGGATAGATCCTTCACATCTGGCAGGTTCAAGAAGAAGGAAAAAGGTTCGGGCAGACAGAACCTGAGGTCTGCCAAACCTACTAATTTTCATACAGGGAAACAGGCAAAGCCCGTGACTTCGGAGTATGCAATAGCGTATAAGGAAATCCGGACGACTTTGACTGAACACCGAAGGAAGCACAACCAGTGTACCAAGTGCAGGCAAACAGGTCACTTTTGGAGAAAGTGTACCATGACGGCCCTAGTTGTCAGTTTATCCAAACAGGTTCGTGGGTTGAAAGGGTCAGCCCCGGTAAGGGAGCCCACAGGAACGGACAAGCGACTCAAGCGCATTGAAGCACCCTCTCCGGCTTCTTCATTAGAGATGCGCGAAGTGCGCCCGGCATCACCTCAGATCGTGGAGGTTGACACTGACAGCTCGGAATAGGTAAGGACCCATTCTCTGTAAGGTGTAACCTTCTTAACCCATAGCCATAGACCCCTGAGGAATAGATAGACAGGAGCTATGGAAGTGGCTTCGGGGATGGGTAACTAACACTCTACTGCATAAACAACCCTGATACTAACCACACCTGGGTGGTGTGGGCAGGTAGATGTTGCAGGCCATGTGTGGTGGACTGGGTTATCTCTCCTTTGTTGGGTTTCTGGTTATCTCCTTTGTTCTAGCTATATGTATTTCTTTCAGAATTTGCTGAGCTGGATGGGCAAGTCAGAGGACCCTATCTGGGTGAGGTGGGGTGAGGTCTTTCTAGAGGAGACGCTGGACATTAGGGAAGGAAGGTTGCTTCGCTTGGAACAGGTCCGACAGCGGAGTTCTAGGCCCTTCGGGGAAAATTGTTATGTTTAGTACAAGCGGAATTGGTTCATGCTGTACTTGATTAAATAAACAGTGCCATTTTCAACTTTACCTGAGAAGGGGTTAGTACCCGAAATCATGCCCGCGTGATCGTAAACGCCCTAGCTATTAATATAGACAAATTCCTATCCCGTATTGTTTACCGACCCGTAGTGGCTGCTCTGGCATCGAAAGGCAAGAGACTAAAGCATTCACCCAGCCAAGATAACTAAGTCTCCAAGACAAGCGAAGAGGCGGCAGCATGACAACTTGTCTCGTCATACCAAGTGTATTCACTTGCGGGCAAAGTTAGTGTACCGACCCAGCGTACATGAGCTATGGCAAGCGGAACCTGTACCCATACAGGTAGCCAGGAGGCGAACTGATAGGAACCGGCAGGCAAGTAAGTACTTGACCTATGGAGACCCGATGGCCTGGGCTCCGAGAATGAACAGAATTGGCTGGTCAGAATACTTAGGGACTTATAAAGGGGCAGTTGCGCAGCCTGGCCGGGTAACTGAAGAGAGGTCAGAAAGGTCTGTCACCCACGACGGGATAGGCAGGGTAACAGGGAAAAGTTAACTTGTCTGCTGGACAAGGGTACCCTACTCACGGGATCAGGTTACCCTGCCTTGGGTCTTGGGTTACCCTGCCCAGAGTCCTGAGTTACCCTACCTTTCAATACAAAGTCCCTTGGGGAGTTCGGGAAAATTGACTGGAATGTTTGTCATGCGAAGACATGCATGATACTGGAATCTGGGGTTCCGGGGGATGCTATTGGGTGAGCTACGTAGCTTCGAGGAAGCTGTGAATTGAAGACATTATTCCTATCATACCCCTCTGGCCCCGTCTTGAGGCCCGGACGTCATGGGCAAACGGTTGTGTAGTTGTGTGCACTCTAGCAAAAAGGAACATTTGGAGACATGCTTGCAACACCATATACGTCGCTGCTGTCTGGCCGACCGTAAGCTGTTCACAAGATATAAAAGGGGGCATAGGGTGGAAGCTGGAGTACCACCTCCAAGTTGTTCAGAGTAAAACGGACCAGAACTGATGGAGTTAGCGGGCGTTAACCGTGGGGGTCACGAAGGTAGTTCCGGGTGGTGCTGGGGTGACTGGGAGAGTTTTACACCTGCCAAGCCCGAATGTGCTCCCAACGCTATAGGCTCTGAAAGGGAAGTGCAGAGACACTAAAAGCATGATTCCTACCACAGGTAAGGTAGATCCGAGGTACTGGTCACGGGTAGCGCCCATTGGATCACTCTCAGACTATCGTGCCCTGCGGAAGACACCGGAAGCCCGCGACCCGTAAAGAGTAACTAGATAAACCGCTCACGGTGGCCTCCAGAGTCAAGTAGAGATCAATGCATATGGGAAGGGTGTCATAGATAGTCTAGTTCATGAGGTGTCTTGACTGTTAGCCACTGGCAAGACACCGATGCACAGAGGTTTTCACTCCTGCGGGCAAAATGGAACTGCACCGCAGAAACGATAACCGTATAAGGTGAACGCCGACTAGAGTGTGTCGGCACATGCATGCCCAAAGGGTGTGCCAGGAGACGTGTCGGACCACCCTTAGCGGAGAAGGGTGTACTCAAATAGTTGGAGTAAACTGATGGTGGAGTTTTCCGGTATAAGATAAAACTACCCGAAAGTCTATGCGAGAACCCTCCTACTCCAACAATCAATCCTCTCGAGACCTTAATTGAGTGAAGCGTCAGGCTTAACGATATTAAGTTTCACTGTTTACTTTACTCTTACATCTGTGTGAACTTTTAGTACTAAGTTTGAAGTTGTTCGGTGGGGTCGCAACCTTAGGATCCATCTTCCTCGGGGTGCCTCCGTTACAGTTAGACTAGAAGATAGGAGCTAGACCGGTAAGTGCGGAAGTGCTCCTCTTAATCGATAGTGGAGCTACTGGGCCGGTGCTTAGTAGCCAATGGGTCAAGTAGACTTAGGCACCTGGTGTATGATGAAAGGTACATGTGCCGATAAGCGATGCTAGTGGTAATCACATTACGGGGCCAGGTCTGCACTAAACCAAATCATTGGAGATGAAAACAGGCGACCACCATAATGAGATGTGCTTTGAAGTCCTGGAAATGCCCGACACTAAGCTGGATGGGTATCTACCTATGTCTCGCCCAAAGGACAATATCCAGGACATAGATTGTAAGACTGGATCACTAACCTGGCACTCAGGTTTCTGCAAGGCTCATTGCCTAGGAGAGCAGGTGCGGTCAGTGTCCATGACCGATGAAGAGTTACTAGCCGAGCATCCTAGTAATGTGTACCTGTTGGGAATTGATCAATTCTTCGAGGAGGAAGGTGCTGACATTACTGTTAAGCTACTCCCCGAGTATAAGGACTATGCTGGTATCTTCAGCCAAGAATGGATTGAGGCACTGCTGGAGCACGCGAAGTGTGACCACGCAATTGAGTTACAACCGGGGACTCAAGCTCTGTTTGGGGGTATTTATCCATCATTGGAAAAGTGGCTTAAGGCACTCTGGAAATATCTCAACGAAATGATGTGAAGGGGAAAGCTACGGCGATCCAGTTCCTTGGCAGCAGCGCCTATCCTCTTCGTCCCAAAACCAGATGGTACACTAAGATTGGTAATATATTACAGGGAGCGGAACAAAATCACAGTTGGGAGTAAGTACCCTCTACCGTTTATGAAAGAACTGCAAGATAGGTTAGGAAAAGCCATTGTGTTCACCAAGTTGGACTTAGAGAACAGCTACTACCTTCTGAGGATGGCAGAAGGCGAGGAATGGAAGACAGCCTTCGGGTGCAGATATGGACTATATGCATACAGGGTCATGCCGTTTGGGTTATGTAGCGCCGTAGCAACTTTCCAGAGCATGATAAATGAGCTCTTCTGGGACCTCACAGATGAAGGAGTCCTTGGATACATGGATGACATCATGATCTACTCCAAAAGTATGAAAGAGCAGGTCACAAATGTGAGAGGTATAATGGAGGAATTGCGGAAAGCCAGACTATGTGTAACCATAAAGAAGTCCAGTTTCCAGCAATGGGGGTTTGAATTCCGCGGATACAAGATCTCCCACAGGTGGATCTCTATATTGTCGGAGAAGGTGCGAACAATCCCCGATTGGATACCTCCGACATGTGTCGTCGATGTTCAAAGCTTTATGGGCTTTGCCAATTTCTATCGTCAGTTTACAGCAGGTTTCCGCAAGATAGCGAAACCTCTGATAGACTTGACAAAGAATGATGTCCAAGGGGAATGGACACCTGCATGTGAGCCGGCCTTCAACCATTTGAAGGTGCCGTTTATGTCCAATCCTGTTTTAGCATGTTTTGACCCTGAATGGTCAACCGAGCTGGAAACTGATGCTAGTGACTTTGTATTAGGAGCCGTTCACTTCCAATTCTGTGAGGGTGAGAGATGGCATCCAGTGGCCTACCATAGTCGCAAGTTTCATCTAGCGGAAATTAATTATGATGTCCATGACAAAGAAATGACTACCACAGTGGCGGAATGGGATCATCTGCTATGCTTGGTAATGGACCAATTGGTGATCAATACAGATCAGAAGAATTTGGAGTACTTTAATAGTACCAAGGTCGTCAACCGAAGGCAACACTGCTGGGCGGAGTTCCTGGAAATGTTTAACTTCAAGGTAGTATACTGAGAAGGACTGTTGAATGAGAAGGTAGCTGCTTTGTCGCGGCGTAGGGACGACCACGCAGAAGGGTGGAGTGATTTCCCATCACAGTCATTTTTTCACCACGGAGAGTAGGTTGGGAGCCAGGAACGGGACACATTGCAACCACAAGTGTTGTAGGTGTGCCAAAGATTTCGGCTCTAGTCTTGCTTTTTGGATCAGCTACGGGTAGCGATAAAGGAAGACCAGGAATACTTAAGAATCCTGAAGGCAACGGCTGCCGGTAACAAAGAGGTCGACCGACACTTCATGACGGAAAAGGGCTTACTCCTGTATATGAACAGGTGGTATGTTCCCAAGGGTCACAATCTGTAGCAGACAATCAGGGAGGCCGAACATGACTCCCGAATCACCAGACACTCTGAGACTTACAAGACCATTGTCAGGGTTAGGGCCAACTTCTATTGTGCTAAGATGGATGAGCACATCACTGACTATGTGCGGACATGTGATGCATGACAAAGGAATAAGTCGATCAGGTACAAGAAGTTTGGTCTGCTGGAACCTATTGATGTTCCTATGCGACAGTGGACAGCGATTGCAATGGACTTCATTGTAGCGCTGCCCGAGTCTGAAGGTTATACCAAGATCTGGGTTATAGTAGACAGATTCTCGAAAATGGCACATTTCATACCCCTAAATACTGAGGTACTGATCAGGGAGCTTGCCTTGATATTCCTGAAGGAAGTTGGGCACTTTCCTGGAGTCCCAGAGTCGATCATCCGCGACCGAAATAGCCGATTCACATCCAAGTTCGGGATAAGTCTACTGCACCTTTAGCAAGTAAAACTAAACATCTCGACTGCATTCCACCCTGAGACTGATGGGCAAACCGAGAGGGTTAATCAGACACTGGAGCAGCACTGGTGTAGTTACCGTTCCTACCAACAGGATGACTGGGTTTCGCTACTACCCCTTGCGGAGTATGCATACAACACCTCCACATCAAAATCCACCAGGTTGTCACCGTTTGAGATCAATTATGGGTTCAACCCACGGACAAACTGGTCAGATGTCGTGTCTGATAATCAAGGAATACACCCTAGCAGGAAGGTCTTGGTTAAGGAATGGGAAGGAACCTGGCAAGTGATTTGAGAAACCATTCACAGGGCAGGGGAAAGGTAACGAAAATGGCAGGACCGGAAAAGCTAGCCATCACCGGACTAGGTTACATTGGAGGAGGTGCCAGCTGGGCGGGGAAAGAAAGCAGAGCATGTAATGTTAAACCGAAAGAACATCTGCACGAAACGTGCGATGAAGAAGATGAACTACCATATGTTTGGCCCTTTCGTGGTCAAACCTCGGGTGGATCCCCGAGCATATGAAGTCCAGCTGCTCACTAGATGGAGCATCCACCTAGTTTTCAAGGTTATATTGCATGAAGCACATTGCGAGGATCCGCGATCAGCGAGGATCAGAGAGGTCCACATCCCGGAACTTGTGAACAATGGGCCAAGTTACGTTATCGAAGCTGTTGTAGACAGTTGACGGTACGGCAGGGTAAAGACGACGTTTCCGTCGCGCTTTGTCCAGTACCTGGTTTCATGGGAAGGCTACGGGGCTGAGGAGAATTCATGTGAGCCCTATGAGATGCTAGAATGGACAGGCTTACAGGCCATCTTGGATTTCAACCAAAGATATCCATCCCAGCACATGGACCATAGGGTCATGGCAGGATCGGGTTGTGGAAATAGGAGACAATGCCAACTGTTCGGGACAGACGGTAGAGAAGACGGGAGTGATGTAACGGCCCAGCATACATGAGCTATGGCAGCCGGAACCTACACCCATGCAGGTAGCCAGGTGGCATACTGGTTGGGATGGGCAAGCAAGGCAGTACTTGACCTATGGAGACCCGATAGCCCGGGCTCCGAGAGGAACCACATTAGTTGACCAGACACTTAGGTACTGGGGCACACCCGGCAGTGGATGTCAGCGTACTTAGGGACCTCTCAAGGGGCGGTTACTCACTTAAGCCGGGTTACTGGAGAAAGGTCAGAAGTGTCTATCTCCGGTAACGGAGTAGACAGGGTAACAGGGAAAAGTCATCTCATCCACCGGACCAGGTTACCCTGCCATAAGGCTCAGGCTACCCTGTCATGAGGCTCGGGTTACCCTGTCCAAAGTCCTAAGTTACCCTACCTGTCAATGTCAAGTTCCTGTGGGAGTTTTGGAAAAATGACTGCAATGTTTGTCATGCAAAGCTATGCATACCACTAGAATCTGGGGCTTTGGAGGATGCTATTGGGCGTGCTACAGGGCCCTGAAGCAGCTGTAACTTAGCGACATTATGGCTATCATACCCCTCCAGCCCCGCCTTGAGGCCCGGACATCATGGGCAAACAGTTGTGCAGTTGTCCGCAGTCTAGCAAAGAGGAATCTTTGCTGGCCGGCCGGCGACAGCGTATACGTCGCTGCCGTCCAGTAGCCCCTAACCTGTTCACGCGATGTACAAAGGGGCATAGGGTGGAAGGGGGACTACCTCCTCCAAGTTGTTCAGAGTAAAACGGACCAAAGCTGATGGAGTTAGCAGGTATTAACTGCACGGGTTCCGAAGGTAGTCCCCAGTGGTGCCATGGCAACTGGGAGAGTTTACACCCACGAAGCCCGAAAGTGTCCCGAATGCCATAGGCTCTGCAAGGGAAGTGCAGAGACACTAAAAGCATGATCTCCAGCCCAGGCAAGGGAGATCCGAGGTAGTGGTCATAGGTGGTGCCCATTTCATCACACCCTAACTACCGTATCCTGCGGAAGATACCGGAAGCCTTCGACTCGCACATAGTACATAGATAAACCGCTCATGGTATCATCCGAAGCCAAGTAGAAATCAATATATATGGGAAGGGTGTTATATATGGTCTAGTTTATCAGGTGTCATGAGTATTAGCCACTGGTAAGACACGGATGCGAAGAAGTTTTCACTCTGGCTGGTAAAGTGGGAATGTTCCATAGAAACGATATCCACAAAAGGTGAATACGGACTAGAGTGTGTCGACACATGCATGCCTGACGGGGGTGCTAGGAGATGTGTCGGACCAACCTTAGTGGAGAAGGGTGTGCTCCAATAGTTGGACCAAGCTGATGGGGGAGTTTCTGGCATAAGATAAAACTACCTGAAAGTTTATGCGAGAACTCTCCTACTCCAACAATCAATCCTCTCACTACCTTAATAGAGTCAAGCATCAGGCTTAATGATATTAAGTCCTACCCTTTACTTTACTCTTACATTGTGTGACCATTTTGGCGACAAGTTTGAAGTTGTTCCATGCGGTCACAGCCTGGGGATCCATCTTCCTAGGGGAGCCCCCATTACAGATAGGAGGAGAGGGAAAAAAGGGGCAGGGAAAGGAAAGGTATCGGAGGAAAAAGGAGGTATGGGAAATAGGTGAGAGGAGATTGGTAGAGAATAAAAGGATGAAGGAATGGAAGTAGAAGGGGGAGAAATCATAGAAAATACAGGATTAGGAGATAGTAAGCATGCGGAAAGGGGGGGAAAAAAAAAGAAGAGAGGAGAGAAGAATTCAAAGGAGGAATGCTAGGTGATGGGGCCATGGAAGAGGAGAAAGGAGAAGGAAAAATGGGGAAAAGAAAGAGAGGAGAGAAGGAAGAGAACAGAGGGAATGGAGGGAAGAGGAATCAAAGGAGTCTTGATGGCGGGACAGGCATATAAAATCAGGAAGGATTTTGAGAACTGGAGGAAAACAGGGGAAAAGATGAAAGACATATTTGGGATAGAGGGAGTGGAAATGAGGGCATATAAGTTGGACTTCGAGGTGCGGAGCAGGACTGGAGGATTGGAGGGATTGGAAGAATTGGCAAAAGAGACTGGGAAAGAGGAAGGAAAAGGATTGGATAAGGTAGTACCAGTGGAAGAAGGAATAACATATGGAGAAGTATTAAAGGAAGGAAGGGAGGAAGGCGAGGAGGAAAGAAGAATAAGGGTGGAGTGCAAGGAAAGGAAGAGGGAGAGGGAAAAGGGGATGAGAACGGAAAGGGAGAAAAGAAGGGGAAATTGTTTTGAAGTGGTGATGGACTCGCAGAAGGATATGGAGGGAGAATGTGAGAAAAAGGGTTTGGAAGAAGAATTGGAATTGGAAGAGTGAACGATGGAGAATATAGTAAAAATAGAATTGAGGTTGAAGATTGCGGTACAGGAGAAGGAGGACTTGAGCAAGCTAGAGGAAGCGGGAATAGAGAGATGGCCGAAGGTTATGCGAGAGAAGGTGAAGGAAACAAAGACGGTAGACCAATGGGTAAGTTTGGTATTACGGGGAATTGATGTTTATGAATAGAGGAGCAAATTGAAAGAGGTAAGAGAGGGGATAGAGAAGAAGAAAGATACGAAGTTGATGAAGGAGGTTACATGGCTGTGCACAGCAGAGAGAGTGAGGAGCATGGGAATAAGAATAATGTGAGTGGTATTTGATTTGTCACAGGAAAGCGAAAGACAGGACATATTGGAAAAGAGAATAACATGGCAAGGAACAAAGGTGGAAATGAAGGGATCCATGGATTGAAGAGAGATACAATAGGGTACAAAATGTGCAGTGGTAGGACATAGCTGGTGGAATTGTGGGAAAAAGGAGAGAGTATGTGGAATGTGTGGGGCAAGGGGACATACTGGTTGGCAACATAGGTGTAACAGGTGCAAGGTAGAGAGGGTGGTATTATAGTGGGGGCACCCTTAGGAAGATGGATCCCAAGGTTGCGACCGCACCGAGCAACTGCAAACTTATTGCCAAAAGATCACACCAATGTAAGAGTAAAGTAAATGGTAAAACTTAATATCGTTAAGCCTGATGCTTCACTCAATTAAGGTTACGAGAGGATTGATTGTTGCAGTAGGAGAGTTCTTGCATAGACTTTCAGGTAGTTTTATCTTATGCCACAAACTCCCCAATCAGTTTACTCCCACCATTCGAGCACACCCTTCTCCGCTAAGGGCAGTCCGACACGTCTCCAGGCACACCCTTCGGGCATGCATGTGCTGACACAGTCTAGTTGGCGTTTACCTTAAGCAGTTATTGTTTCTGGGGTGCATTTCCATTTTGCCCACCGGAGTGAAAACTTCTGCGTATTGGCATCTTGCCAGTGGCTAACAGTCAAGATGCCGCATGAACTAGACTATCTATGACACCTTTCCCATTTGCATTGATCTCTACTTGGCGCCGGAAGCTACTGTGAGCGTTTTATCTGTCTACTATTTAAGGTTCTCTGGCTTCCGGTGTCTTCTGCAGGGGACGGTGATCCATAAGGGGTCCAATGAGTGCTACTAATGACCACTACCTTGGACCCACCTTACCTGTGGTAGGAATCATGCTTGTAGTGTCTCAGCACGTCCCTTTCCGAGCCTATGACATTGGGGACACTTTGAGGCTTGGTAGGTGTAAAACTCTCCTGGCCACCCCGGCACCACCTGGGACTACCTTCAGGACCCCTATGGTTAACTCCTGTTAACTCCGTCGGTTTTGGTCTGTTTTACTCCGAACAACTTGGAGGAGGTACTCCACTTTCCGCCCTATGCCTCCATGTATATTTGGCGAACAGCCTGCGGTCGACTGGACGGCAGTGACGAATATTGTGTTGCAAGCAGGTGTGCAAACCGTGCACTTTGCTAGACTGCACACAACTATCCAACCCTTGGCCCATGACGTCCGGGCCTTAAGGCTGGGCCGGAGGGGTATGATAGCAATAATGTCTCCTATTTACAGGTTCTTCGGAGCTGCCTGGCTCGCCCAGTAGCATCTCCCACAAACCCAGATTCCAGTGTTATGCGTGGCTTCGCATGACAGACATTCCAGTCATTTTTCCCAAACTCCCCGAGGGCCTTCGTATTGAAAGGTAGGGTAACTCAGGACTTTGGGCAGGGTAACCCAAGCCCCATGGCAGGGTAACCTGATCCGAAGGGTAGGGTAACCTGGTCTAGTGGACAAGACAACTTTTCCCTATTACCCTGCCCATCCCGTCGCCGGCGATAGACATTTCTGACCTGTCCCCCGTTACCTGGCCTAGCTGAGTAACTGCCCCCTTCAAAAGTCCCTAAGTACGCGGACACCTGTCTCGTGTGTAGCCAGGTACCTAAGTAGCAGGCCGGCTAATCCTTTTCACTCTCGTAGCCCGGGCCATCGGGTCCCTGTAGGTCAAGGACTCACTTGCCTGCCGGTCCCTACTAGTTCGCCTCCAGGCTACCTGTATCGGTGCAGGTTCCGACTGCTATAGCCCATGTGTGCTGGGTCGTTACACTGCTCCCCTCTTCTCTACGGCCTGTCCTGGACCGCCAGCATCGTCCCTTTTCTTTCCGCACTCGATTCTCCCTAGACCCTATGGTCCCTGGGCTTGGACGGATACCTTTTGTGGAAACGCAGACTAGCCTGTAACCCTGTCCCTTCTAGCATCTCATAGCGCTGCGATGAATTCTTCTCAGCCTGGTAGCCTTCCCCTGAAACCAGGTACTGGACGAAGGGTGACAGAAACTTCACCTTTGCTCCCCTGTACCATCCACTGTCCACCACAGCTTCGATAACGTAACCTGGCACATTGTCCACAAACTTGAGGGTAGGGACATCCTTGACCGTACGTGGTCCCGGATCCTCACCGTATGGTTTGAGCACTGTCATATTGCAACCGGGGTGCAGGCTCTTTCTGGCGGATAGTTGGAGCTCATAGGCTTGGTCACCCATCCGACGTTTGACCACGAATGATTCAAACATCCAGTGGTCCAGCTTCTCCATTGGACGCTTCGTGCGGATATTTTTCCTGTTCAACACCATGCGGTCCGCTTTCTTTGCCAGCCTAGCAGCCACACCCTCCAAGGTAACATAGTCCCTGGACGGCAACCTTTTCTGATCATGCCATCTGCGATGCCTTTTCTGTGCCCATTGAATCGTTTGTTGAATATCCCGCCAGGTTCCTTCCCATTCCTTAACCAAGAGCTCACTGCTAGTGTCTATCTCTTGATTATCAGACACGACACCCGACCAGTTTGTCTTGGGGTTAAACCCATAGTCCATCTCAAATGGGGACAACCTGGTGGATTCTGATGTCAAGGTGTTGTACGCATGCTCCGCAAGGGGTAACCAGGAAGCCCCATTATCTTATTGACGGGAACAGTAACTACGCAAGTACTGCGCCAGTGTCTGATTAACCCTCTCAGTTTGCCCATCAGTCTCAGGTTAGAATGCAGTGGAAATGTTTAGTTTCACTTGCAACAAGTGCATTAAACTCATCCAGAACTTGGATGTGAATCGGCTATCTCGATCGGAGATGATTGACTCTGGGAGTCCATGCAGGCACTAAACTTCCTTCCGGAATATCAATGCAAGCCCCTTAATAGGTACCTCCGTGATCAGGGGTGTGAAAGGTGCCATTTTTGAGAATCTGTCCACTATGACCCAGATCTTGGTATACCCTTCAGACTCTGGCAGCACTACAATGAAGTCTATAGAAATCGCTGTCTGCGGCCGCATAGGAACATCAATAGGTTCTAGCAGCCCAAACTTCATGTGCCTGATGGACTTATTCCTTTGGCATGCATCACACGTTCGCACATAGTCTGTGCTGTGCTCGTTCATCTTTGGCCAATAGAAGTTAGCCCTAACCCTGCCAATGGTTTTGTACGTCCGGAAGTGCTCCGCGATTTTGAAGTCATGTTCAGCCTCCATGATTGTCGTCTACAGATTCTCGCCCTTGGGAATATACCAACCGTTCTTGTAAAGGAGTAAGCCCTTTTCCGTTGTGAAATGTCCGTCGACCTCTTTGTTACCGGCAGCCATCGCCTTCAGGATCCTCAAATATTCCTCGTCTTCCTTTATCGCTACCTCCAGTTGATCCAAAAAGGAAGACTAGAGCCGAAATACCTGACACACCTGCAACCCTTGTGGTCGCAAGATGTCCCGTTCCTGGCTCCCAACCCACTGTCCAGGGTGAAAAAACGACTCTGGCGGAAAATCAGTCCCCCCTTCAGGATGGTAGTCCCTACGCCGCGACAAAGCATCTGCCTTTTCATTCAACCCCTCTTCGGAGTAAACCACCTTATAGTTAAACGCTTGCAGGAACTCTCCCGAGCTGTGCTCCCTTTGGTTACGGACCGTGGTACTATTGAAGCACTCCAAAATCTTATGATCCGAATAGATCACTAACTGGTCTGTTACGGAGCATAGCAAAGGATCCTATTCCTTGAATGCTGCCACGATGGCACTTATTTCCTTGTCATGGATGTCATAATTAATTTCCGCTGGGTGAAACCTCCGACTATGATAGGCCACTGGATGCCATCGCTCATCTTCACAGAACTGGGAGAGGACGGCTCCTAATGCAAAGTCACTAGCGTTGGTTTCCAGCCGGGTTGGCGGTTCAGGGTCAAAATGTGCTAGGACAGGTTTGAACGTAAATGCCTCCTTTCAATGGTTGAAGGCCTGCTCACATGCAAGTGTCTATTCCTATTGGACATCCTTCTTTGTCAGGTCAGTCAGAGGTTTCGCTATCTTGCTGAAACCCTCTATGATCTGACAATAGAAGTTGGCAAGGCCCATAAAGCTTTGAACGTCCACGACACATGTTGGAGGTGCCCAATCCCTGTTTGTTTGCACCTTCTCTGACAACATAGACATCCGTATGTCGGAGATCTTGGATCTGCGGAATTCAATCTCCTGTTGGTGGAAACTAGACTTCTTTATGCTTACACATAGTCTACCTTTCCGCAATTTTTCCATCACACATCTCGCTATTGCGACATGCTCCTCCATGGTTCCAGAGTAGATCAGGGTGTCAACTATGTATGCAATCACTCCTTCATCCCTGAGGTCCCGAAAGACCTCATTTATCATGGTTTGGAAGCTTGCCGGGGCAGTACACAACCCAAACGCCATGACCGTGTATTCA
Source organism: Tuber magnatum (assembly GCA_003182015.1). Classification (NCBI taxonomy): domain Eukaryota; kingdom Fungi; phylum Ascomycota; class Pezizomycetes; order Pezizales; family Tuberaceae; genus Tuber; species Tuber magnatum. The sequence goes on along the minus strand of PYWC01000027.1, from coordinate 455,042 downwards.
TGCAGTTCATATCTGCACTGGAAGGCTGTCTTCCATTCCCCACATTCTGCCATACTCAGAAGGTAGTAGCCGTTCTTCAAGTCCAACTTGATGAACACAACACCTTGTCCTAACCTATCTTGCAGTTCATGCATCAAAGGTAGAGGATACTTACTATTTACTGTAATTTCGTTCAGCTCTTGGCAATCCATTACCAGTCTGAAGGGACCATCTGGTTTTGGCACTAAGATGATAGGGGCTGCTGCCGTGCAACTGGATCGCCCTAGCTGTCCCGTCTGCAGCATGTTATTGTGATATTCCCACAGTGCATGAAGATCCTTTTCTGATAACAGATAGATAGCCCCAAACAGAGGTTCAGTTACGGGTTGCAAGTCGATCGTATGGTCATACTTCGAGTGCTGCAGTAGTGCCTCAATCAGTTCTTGACTGAAGATATCCCCATAGTCCTTATACTCATGGAGCAGCTTAAACGTAATGTCGGCACCTTCCTCCTCAGAGAATTGTACAATTCCCAATAGGTGCACATTACCAGGGTCTTCGGCTAGTAACCCTTCAACGCTCATGACCACTAAGCATCCGCGCTCAGCCAGGCAGTTTGTTACGGTTGCACACTACTGGTGTTACTCGCCACGGCTAACAACCTTGGTTGGTTCTTCCGAACTGCGCTGCAATGTGTCCTATAGCTCCTCGAGTCTCTAGGCCCTATCATAGTATTCTCACGTAAGAATCGGTTTCTCCCCAGTACCGAGAGTATCGGTCTTTGCTTGGGTTAATATGATCTACGCAGCTAATAGGTTCTTGACTCGAAAGCAGATCCCTCTAGCGGATGAGATTGGAGCGTAAAAGTTTTTATATTGTAAAGATCGTAAAGTAGGAGATAGGAAATAACCATAGATGGTTGCGTGAGGAGCTAACCTATCCATCAAAACCTGGCCTTTATATAACTCTCTTCCCGCAACCTTAACCCTGCCCTGATCCTCAAGCGAGGTCAGTTGTAAAATCCATCACATGATTTAAACAAGTCATGTGCGCAACACGAATCATACGCAATATAAATAAACCAACCACCTGACCTACTAATGAGGTTATGCACGAAACATAAACTAGTCTGCCTTGCCGGTAAGCCTTACTGGCCAGCCTAGACCCTCCCGATAACGTCAACTATATGTCATGTGAGAAATGCAAGCAACTTAAATGAGCCCCATGACCTGCTAACGAGGTTATATGCATGAAAGAATCATAACTTAACTGTATGACGTCCCAGCAACATCATATGTGTAACGGGGGCACCCCTAGAAAGATGGATCCCAAGGTTGCTGTAACGGGGGCACCCCTAGGAAGATGGATCCCAAGGTTGCGACCACACCAAACAACTTCAAACTTATCGCCAAAAGTTCACACATATGTAAGAGTAAAGTAGACAGTAAAAGTTAATATCGTTAAGCCTGACGCTTCACTCAATTAAGGTCTCGAGAGGATTTATTGTTGGAGTAGCAGAGTTCTCGCATAGACTTTCAGGTAGTTTTATCTTATGCCAGAAACTCCCCCATCAGTTTACTCCAACTGTTCGAGCACACCCTTCTCCGCTAAGGGCGGTCCGACACGTCTCCTGACACCCCCTTC